>WEDG01000311.1:0-294628 GCA_017591395.1 Schistocephalus solidus | reverse complement strand
ACTACTACTACTACTACTCACTACTACTACTACTACTACTACTACCATTACTACTACTACTACTACTACTACTACAACTACTTACTACTACTCACTCTACTACTAACAATACTCACTACTACTGGTGCTGCTACAAATACTACTACTCACTACTACTGCTACTGCATACTACTACTATTACTACTACTAATACTACTACTCATCACTACTAATAATTTCACTACTACTACTACTACTACTCACTACTACTACTACTCACTACCACTACTACCATACCACTACTACTCACTACCACTACATCTCTACTACTCACTACTACTACTACTCTACTACTCACTACTACTACTCCCACTACTACTACTACTACTAATACTCTACTACTACTCACTCCACTACTAATCATACTCTACTACTACTACTACTTATACTACTACTACTACTACTACTCATCACTACTACTACTACTGGTGCTGCTACAACTACTACTACTACTACTACTACCACCTGATACTGCCACAGCCACTATTTCTCTACTACTCACTTCCACTCACTACTACTACTCTTACCACTACTTCTACTCACAACCACCACTACCACTGGTGGGCTACAACTACGACTACTACTTCTAATAATACTTCTATTACTACTATTACTACTTCTACTCCTACTACTACTACGTCTACTACTCCTACTACTACAACTACTACTACTACTACTACTACTACTACTACTACTACTACTGATACTGCTACAACTACTATTTCTACTACTACTTCTACTACTACTACTACTTCTACTACTACTTCTACTACTACTCACCACTTACCACTGGTCAGCAGCCAACCACTACTCTTTACTTACTTACCACTGCATTACTTACCATTAATACTTCTGCATCTCACTAACATCTACTTCTCGACCATCTTGTCACTACTCTACTTTCTAATCTGCCCACTCACTACTACTTACTACTACTACTAATACTATCTTACTATTACTTCCTACTCTCCTACTACTGCATCTACTACTTCACTCTACTACTACCTACTCTACTTCACTACTTCATTACTACTACTCACTAATACTACCACTGGTGCACAACCACTAATACCACCCCATCTCTACTTCACTCTACGCACCTAAACTTCCTAACACCACTACCACCACCACCATACTTCCACCTACTACTCACTCACTACCTACTTACTACTTCACCACCACTACTTCCCTACAACACCTACTAATCTCTACCACTTTCACACTGCCAACCACTTTTCCACTTCTACCACCACCAACTCACACTTCTACTACTACTTATCACTCACACTACTTTACTTACTTAATACTTCACCACCACTGTGCTTCTACTTCCTACTACTTCACTACTGCATACTACTACCACTTACCACCACTACCACACACTTTAGATCTGCACTACTTAATACTTCTGCATAAATATTTATCTTCACCACCACCACCACACCACTTACCACTTTACTTCACATTTACTTCACCACTTCTACTCACTTTATCCACTTACTTACTACTTACTTCACTTACTTACTTCTACTTCTATCTACTACTTCACCACCACCACCACACTTACTTCTGACACTACTTCACCACTCAGGCAATCCACTTCACCAGCACTTTAACCCATTTACTGCCACCACTTACTTCATCTTCCTACTTACTACTTACTTACTTACTTAACACTGGACATTTACTACCACGCACATCTTTATATCTCGACACGACACCATTTCTGACACCATTTTTACTTTACTGACGCCACATTACTACTAACTACTACTTACTTACTTTAACTGATACTAAGAACTACTTATTCTCTTTTAATTTTTACTATTTTATTTACCATTTTACCACATTTACTTACTAATTACCACATTAACATTACTTCTTTATATTTACTTATTTACTTCTGCATCGAATAATTTACTTCTGTACCATCCTAATTACTTACTACTACTACTACTTACTACTTACTACTTCATTTTTTACTTAATACTACTTAATTACTTAACCACTTCTATTTACCATTTCACATTACTACTTACTACTTACTTACTTCTATTTATTTATTTCTTTCATTTTACTTATTACTACTACTTTACTTAATACTCACTTAATTACTGAGGTTCTAACTACTTCACTTACATTTCATCTTACTTACTTCACTATACTTCCACCACACTTCTGACACATTTCTTACTTAATTCTACTACTACTTACTTACTTCTACTACTACTTACTTTACTAATTACTTAACTACTTTCATTTTTTAATAATATTTTACTACTACTTACTTCACAGCAAGCATAACTACTTAATATTTTACTACTTACTGATAATTTCAGCAGAACTACTTATTCTATTTACATTTTACTTACTTCTAACACAATTATCACTTAATTTGTGCTTTCTCCCACTGTCAACTATTTACTTACTTCTTCTACTTACTACTACTTACTACTTACTACTACTACTACTACTATCACTACTTAATACTTCCCTTAACTTATGCACTTCTACTTCCTTTACTACTCCTATCACTTAAACTACTACTACTACCACACACTACCACCACCAGGGAAGCATCTAATTTATGACAACAACTACTTCTACTACTTAATACTTTATTTACTCCTACTTCATTTACTTTACTACTACTACTTTATTCACTATCATACTAATACTTACTTACTACTACTTACTTCTACTGTTCCTATTTATTAAAAAGAATCCACTACTTCTATTTTACTTACTATTTACTTACTTTACTTCACATTTAATGCTTTACCACATCACACATTATAACTTCACTTACTTCACATTTACCATTAATACTACTTTTTTTTACAATCCACTTACTACTACTACTTCTACTTCACACACTACTATTTACTACTTAAAGAATCCATTTACTACTTACTTTCTACTACTTTTTTATTTGTAATTCATTTAAATCTTAATTTATTTACACACACCATTTACTTTAATGCACATTACTTACTTAATTTTACTACTACTACTATACCTACTTCATTATTTCTAACATTCATTTATTTAATTCACTTCACTACTCACTTGTGCTAAGCATTAATTATGATCTCACTACTACTTACTTCTTCACTTCATTTCTTTTTGACACATTTACTACTTTGCATTTCATTTTATTTACCATTTACTACTTACTTTACTACTTACTTACTTACTTACTATTTCATTTTTGCAGAATCTATTTATTTACTTACATTTTTCTTATTTCATTTCTATTTATTTCTTTTACTATTTTTATTTTATTTACACATTTTACTTACTACTATTTTATTTACTACTTACTCCTACTTTACTATTTTTACTACTTACTTACACATTTCTTACTTTACCATTTACTTACTTGTACTCATAATCCATTACTTTACTATTTACTACTATTTACCATTATTTACTATTTTTACACTTTACTGACATTTATTTAAAAAGCATTTACAGGATAGTGAGACTCATTACATTGTTAACTATTTATTACTACTACTTACATTACTACTATTTACTATTTTTACTTAATTACTCCTATTACTTACACATTACTACTACTGACATTTTCACTACTATTTATCTATATTTCTACACATTACTTCATTTTCATTACTACTTTACTTACTTTACTTACCACATTTATTATTACTTTACTACTTACTATTTACTTTACTTACTTACTTTACTTGTGTTAAGCATAATCCATTACTTACTCATTTTCTTACTTGATACCATAACTACTATTTCTTTTACTTACATTCTTCTACTTACTATTTACTTACTTTTGTGATGACATTTATTTATTTACTACTTACTACTTACTTCAGGCATAATTATTACTTACTTACTGCATGAGACATTTATTTATTTCCGACATTATGGATGCATTTCCGACATGATGATTTCCGGGATGATGATGCATTATTTTACTTTACATTACTACTTACTACTTACTTACTTTACTATTTACTTACTTATTTACCATTTAACATTTTACACATTTAATTGTTGTTAACCATTTACTTCTATTTACTATTTCTCTTCCATTTATTTATTTATTAAATGACATTTTATTTATTATTTCTATTTACTATTTACTATTTATTTTATTTACTTAATATGATGACATTTCGACATTTATTTTTACTTTACTTTACTTATTCATTGTTTTGGAGCATCCATTTTTCATTTATTTACTACTATTTACTTACTATTTCATTTCATTATTTTGACATTTACTTACATTTATTTACTACTTATTTACTTTTATTTACTATTTACTTGACATTTATTTATTTACGCATTGTGTTGTTAACTACTACATTTCATTTACCATTTTACTTACTATTTTTCATTTTTACTTTACTTTACTTGTTCTATAATTCATTCTATTTACTACTTTACTTCATTTACTACTACTACTTTATTTTAACATTTCATTTTATATCGACGACATTCATCCATTTACTTTACTTAATTTATCGACTTTGATGACGACCATTATCGATCCATCCACTTCGACGACCATTACTACTTATCCACTTTATTTAATTTACTTCCATTTATTCGACGACGACTATCGACCAGACCAGTAGAATTTACCATTTTATCCATTTTACTGTCGCGAACTCGACGACGAGACGACGACGACGACGGCGACGACGACGATTCGTATCGAGCGACGACGACGACGACATCGACGACGACGACGAACGACGACGACGACGACGACCATAATCCATGATCTACGACGACGTAATTCATTTATCGATCCACGACCGACGACGATGACGATGATACGACGACGACGACGACGACGACGACGACGACGACGACGACGACATTTCGACGACGACGACGACGACGACGACGACGACGACGACGACGACGATGACGACGACGATGACGATGTACGACGACGACGAGACGACGATCGACGACGACGACGATGACGATGACGACGATGACGACGACGACGACGACGACGACAGACTGACGACGACGACGATCCGACGACGACGACGATCGACGACGACGACGATTCGACGTATCGACGACGACGACGACGACGACGACGACGATCGACGACGACGACGACGACGACGACGACGACGACGATGACGACGACGACGACGACGACGACGACGACGACATGACGACGATGACGACGACGACGCGAGCGACGACGACGACGATCGACGTATCGACGACGACGACGATCGACGACGACGACGACATTCGACGACGATTCACACTTTTTATCGACGATACGATTTCGACGACGACGACGACGACGACGACGACGACGACGACGACTTGACGACGACGATGACTGACGACGATATCTGACGACGACGACGACATTTACCATCTAGGATCGACGACCATCGACGATGACGACGAGACCGATACGACACACGATGACGACGACATTTATCGACGACGACGACGACGACATTTACGACGACGACGACGACGACGACGACGACGACCATTTGATAACGACGACGACGACGACGACGACACGACGACTGACGACATTTATCGACGATGATGACGACGACGATGACGACGACGACGACGACGACGACGACGACATCGACGACGACGATTGATTCATTTATCGACGACGATGAACAGCATTTTACTTATTAGACGACGATGACGACGATTTCGGACGACGACGTACTTTGACGAAGACGACGATTCGACATGACGATCACGACCACGACCAGGACGACGACAGACGACGATTTCGACGACATTTATCCACGACGACGACGACATTTAATATTTCATCCACGACGATCGACCATTTATCACTATCACGACGATTCGACGATTTACGACATCTATCTAGAACGTGATCGACGACGACGACGACGATTCGACATCGACTCACGATGGACGACGATCTACTGATTTCGATCCGATTTCGACAGTTTTACTGATCCATGACTTTGACCATCGACGATCTATTTGACGACGACGCATTTACGATGTACTGACGTACTTTGTATGTAACCACGATCCATCGACTGTATAGTAACGATCGACACGACGACTGTACGATTCGACACGATTCGACGATTTAACGATGACGACGACCAGTAATTACTGACGACTGTACTATTTCACTGTACATTTCGACGATCGATCCAGATCGATGATCCATGATATTTATATTTAATTTACGACGATCTTCGACGACGACACGACAGTTTACTTAATCGACGACGACCACGACGGGCACGACTTACGAGACCATTACCACTACTTACCAGGACCAGAACCCATTTTACGATCACTGTACCATGGATTTCACTTTAACCATTTCGACACTTTACTTACGACGACGACGACGAGACCCATCTCGACGAGAATCCACGACGACGACGACGACGACTACTTTCGACATTACTTACTACGACAGCTTTACGACCCGACGACATGAACGACTTTACTTCGATCACCAGACGACATCTACTCATTTACTTTACGACACTATACATTTTACTATCAGCATGACTCTTGACGACATGACATGACTGACATTACATTTATGATGATGACATTATTTTACAGATGATGACTATATTTACTTTACTTATCTATCTTTTATTTACTATTTACTTTACTACATGACTACGACATTGAGCATCTATTTAACGATGACCCATTACGACATTTCGACGACGACATTTTCGACACATATGACATTTACTACTATTTACATGATGAGACGATTCATTTACTATTTATTTACTGTACTTACTTTTATTTACTTTACTTTATCTTTACTTTTATTTATTACTTTATTTACGATGACATTTATTTTTCTTTATTTAGCATGACATTTTTTATTTATTTATTTATTTATTTTATTTATTTGACGTTTATTTAATATTTACTTATTTACTTTATTTATTATTTTTACATTACGACATTTACTAGGGCAGACCATTTACTTTTCATTTACTTTACTTGATACTATAATCCATGAGCGATGACATGATGATGCCATTTATTTACTTTATTTATTTACCATTTACTTACGAGCATTGCATTTCGACATTTAATCTATTAGGCAGGAATCTTTATTTTTCTTTACACCAGAACGCATGACATTTACTATTTATTACTATTTATTTACTATTTTACATTTACATTTACTTTATTTACTACATTTATATATTTTATTTTACATTTATTTATTTATTTCTTTGACATTTATTTATTTATTTACTATTTATATTTATATTACTTTACATTATATTATTTATTTAGCTTATTTACTATTTATTTACTATCTTTTACTATTTTATTTCTCTATTATTTATTTATTTACTTCATTTAGGGACAGGAAAGAGACCATATACTATATTTACTTCAGGATTTGTTATGACTATTTGCTTTTTAGATTATGACGATGACATTTTACTACTTACTATTTTTACTTTAATATTTTACTTATATACTGACATTTTATTTTCATTTCTACTCAGGGGTGCATTCCACTATGATCACACCATTCACTTTATTTTACTTTCGGACCATTTATTTTCATTTACTATACTTTACCATTTCATTTACGACTATCTACTACATTATTTACTATTTACTATATATATCATTTACTTACTTACTTACTATCTTTCATATTTTATTTACTTTTATTTCTCAACTACTACTACTCTTTTACTACATATCTACTACTACTACTAATTACCACTTTGCTGACTGGTGGTGCATATTCACCATGACAACAACCACTTCCTACCACTACTATCACTCTCTACCACTCCTACCACTACTACTACTACTACTACGACTACCACTACTACTACTACTAATACTACTACTTCTAATACTACTACCACTACTCTGTACCGTCTCCTACTATTGGTGCTGCTACAACTACTGCTTCTACTACTACTAATACTTCTCCTACTACTACTACTACGTCTAATACTTCTACTACTACTTTTACTACTAATACTACTACTACTACTACTACTTCTACTATTACTACAGCCGAAAAATATAACTAGTTAATTATTTACCATATTGGCAATGCGGGTATCGGCTGCAAGCTTTGACATGCATGTTTCACCGATCTTGTGCCGGTGTGTGACGCAGTTGTGCGGGGTTCAGCTCATCGGTAAACCCTCCAGCCCGCCCTGTCCAGTTTCCATCCTTCCTCGTTTACTTTCAGAGGAAATTAATACGCAAACTTAGAGTAAATCCTTCGGAGCAAACCTTTTCAGGTTCGGACCGAAATTTGATATTAATAGTTGAGCTAATGTGGAATAACCGCTTCAAACACGCAGACAAATCACACCCACGTTCCCAAAATTAACTTACAAGACAACGCGCCCGTGGCTCAATGGCAAGATCGTTGGACTTCTGATTAACAAGTCGCTGCTTCGAGTCTTGGGTGGTGTGCCAGCTGGCCATAGGTATGTCTGGCTGATGACGGCTAATGATTCAAAAGCTGCCATTTCAGTCTTCCATGTCTTTGTTGGGAATGTTAATCTACCATTAATTCGAGTCTTTTTTGCGGCAGCTGGCAAGGCTAAAGAGTGAACCCCAAGGCAGAACAGGACGAGTGAGTCCGCAACCGATCGGAGAGCGTTAATAAACCAAAAAATGCTCGAGTAACCTCACACATGCACTTGCGGTTTGGAACGGTTATGACCCTCATGCCTTATGGTCTCGTCTAAATTCCATGAACACTAAAAGTGATTTTAGGTGCATTAGTGATTGTACTGTAGCCACTTCTCTCTTTGATATACACCTGTTTGTAGTGAAACGCGTGTGAGCACACATTTTTTGACAATTCTGGTGAAAATGCCAGTAATACAGCATTTTACTGCAGATAGCCATTAAGAGTTATAAGCTGATATAACTGATTGAGGCTCTTTGCACCCTAAATCCAAGCCAGTTGGTGTGACGGTGCGGTAACTAGGTAAAATCAAAAGGGACAACACTGAAAGCTTCTCATGATTCCTTAAAGGTTACTGAATTAAACACAGTAGGCCTATTTAATGACGCTATTAAGTGGATGGGCGAACAAGCCTAATAGGCTTCTATTTCGAAGTAACGCTGGAGGACACACCAAGGAGCAGAATCTCTTGCAGCTGCATCGTCCGCTGCTCGAAATTTTCAAGGTAAAGGTCTATTTATTTATATAGATCCTTGTTGGGAGTATGGTGAGCAGATATCAGAGCACTTACTCGGTGTGCGATCAAACGAACCGAAATGGTTAACAGAAGACAATTCCGACACCGATGTGAATATATTTTACAAATCATGATCACAAGTGCAACGTAAGGAGAAGAGCCAGTGAGGCAGGAAATTCCAAGACAAAATGGGGGCTTAGAAATGATCGCGAGACAATCGCATGAATCTTGACGTTAAATAACATTCCTTGTGCATGAACGCTGCCCAGTATTGCGTGCAACTGAGTATCTGGCTGCGGAAGTATACAGAAGAACTGGAAATAAGTGGAGATTTTAGGTTTCTGTTGGCTTTGATGAAAAAAATGGGTTAAAAAGCTCAATCTTTGAATGGCTTCAATAAAACAGAGGGTATGAAGATGTTTTAGAACATAGTCCTAGTAGAGGATTTCTTTGTCAAAATCGTAACTTTTCTGTTGTATCTGAAACCGCAGGATATTGTGCAAAAGGCTGTAAAACTCAAACAAGACAGCTGTGTATGAGGAATTCGTTTTCATTTATTGTAAAATGTCCATGGTATGGGGATTCCTTTCAAGCAAAATGTCCCTTAAACTATTCCTCATGTTTCATATTCAAGAAGGTTCTGGAAAAATTATTATCAAGCTTGATTTGTGAAAGTGGCTGTACACTATTTATGACACTGAGTTTGTAATAAGCTAACGTTTCGGAGGGATGTGGCACTTATGCGGGATGGTTGCTATGGCGTCATAGGCCTGCTGAATCGGTGGTAACGCTTGCATCGCCGGTTTCCGAGCCTTCGATGCGGGTATTCCTGCGTAACGCGATAGTTGCTTAGTCGGCCATTAAAAAGATGTTAGAGGCTGCATTTTCAACAAATAAACCAGTACTTAACATGGAAATTCACAATTTTCTCGCGACTAACCATCCACCGGCTCAGAGGCCGCATGCGAGTGCTTAGCATGTGAGCAGCCGCCATCCACGCACATTGATGTCCCCTCTACCGCCCAACCCCAATGTTTCCTTCCTTGATTCTAGGTTCCGGTAGGCATCAAAAATGTACTTTCACACATGTCAGCAGCTTCGGTGGTCCTCTATTAACAAAACAGAACACAAAAGTTGGAGAAATAATCATATTTCGTGACGACTTCTCCATCTAACGACAATATTTGTACATTTACACGATGAGTAGATTTCAATAAGAAGGCAGGCACTGAAAACCACAGAATACCTGTCCAACTCGCAGACAGACACGGAAGGAGGGAGGATAGGAGAAATGGCGTCCTATGTGAACTTGAAATAACCCAGACAAACGTGATAGATGATAAGGATGAGGGGCATGTGAAAAAACGATGGACATCTCGGTCGACTAAGCTGCGTAGGGAGTTTGCCAGCCCTTCAAAATTCCGAAATGCCTTGTATAATTTGGTCGCTACAAAAGTCAAAACTACTTTTGATGCAATGGAGCGAAGGCCATTTGAGGCGATCCATGTATCAAATTTACACTCTGAGAGGGATCCACTGTCTAGGAATCGACTCGTGCGCCTGTGTTACCACATCGGTTCGAGGGCTGCTGGAACGCGGGAAGGCAGGACCTAACTGAGAGCCAAGTTGTTGTCTACCAGATGCGTCCACCAGTCGCAGATAGTGGAACGGCCTTCACTGAAAACTGGCTGCAAAATAAACTGAGTATCGATTCTGATGAATAATCAGTATCGGACTGTGCGGAGCAATAATACCTTCAGGAGCAACTGAGCACTGTTAGGACAAACCGGGTTTTTATCTAAAAATTTCAAAACCCCTAGTGGTGGTACAGTACCGATTATGAGTCCCACCATCAACCGTTCGACACAGTCCTGTGCAAATACGCAGGATGACGGTCTCCACCATGGGTTCAAGAAATTACAGGAAACATGCCATGTTGAACCGTCACACATAACTGATGTCTGGCGGGCCGTGGCTTAACTGGGATTTTGAATGACAGGAGAGGTATGGGTCACACGTTGTGGTGAATTCGCCAGAGCGCAAAATGAAGCTATTTCTTGTTCCCCAAAAAGAACCACACAGGAGCAGAAGGGAGTTCTGTGAAAAGCAAACATTTATCTGCGGTTTATCCAGTGATCAGACTTGCAGTCATGTGCATAAATTAATTTTGGTGAAAATAAGATCAGAACTGATAGTTCAGAGGGCTCTTGATTGACACAAGTAGTGAACACCATTATTAATTATAAGTTTCAACACTGTAGCCGTATAAAAGTAATGGTTTGTAATTGAAAGCAAAATTACAGATTTTGGGTAGTATTTCG
The DNA here is from genome assembly GCA_017591395.1 of Schistocephalus solidus. Taxonomy (NCBI): domain Eukaryota; kingdom Metazoa; phylum Platyhelminthes; class Cestoda; order Diphyllobothriidea; family Diphyllobothriidae; genus Schistocephalus; species Schistocephalus solidus. The sequence continues at coordinate 283,062 of WEDG01000311.1, read as the reverse complement.
CCCAAGCCCCTGACAGAACTAGATGTGTGGACGCCCTCTTTCCCTTTCACCACACTTACTGTTTATTGGTTATTTAAGGTCTTGCTTCTGCTTTCCCTTATATTATTGTACAGACCTGATGCTGAAAAATTGAAAATTTACGTTCGCCAAAGTTGACTTCTTAAATAATTTAGAGGTTCGAACTGTGTGAAACTTAATTGTTTCCAAATTTTAAGAGTGAAAATTTTGCAGGATGACATTACCGAAAAAGACAAGAAATGGTCATTTCCGGCTTATCAGCCGTCATCAGCCAGCCATACCCAACTCCAGTTGATGCGGCACCCGAGGCTTGAACGCGCGACCTATTGGTTAGAAGTTCAACGCTCTAACTCATTGCGCCACGAGCACGTCTTGAATGCAAAATCTCAAAACATGAAAACATTGGAAATTAGTTGTCAAATGGAGTGGTAGATTTTCCAGCAATAATAGTCCAAAAAGACAAGCTAGATGGTTTTGGAAAAACGTATATTCACACTGGCAGAGAACGTTGTCTTGATAGAGAACTAAAAATTGGATTATTATGTTCGCTTTGCGGCTACTAGCCAAACAATTATAGGATCATTATAGGATCGTGCACATCTTCAGGATATCAAATCGTCCTCAGCTTCATCCTCATCTTCCTTTTCCTGCTCAACCGAACCGTCGTCATCGTCGTCATCATCATCATCATCATCATCATCATCATCATCATCATCACCACCACCACCATCATCATTATCATCATCAGAAAAAAACAATCATCACTACCTTTATAGGGAAGAGATTTATTTGCCTGATATTTTGGAGTCCCTTCCGAATTCATCAACAGAGCGATCACCGGAAAAGGGTAATATTTTCACAAGTTCTAAAGTATTTATATAATGCAGTTGATATGTCCCTCTTATGTCAGTTATGCATCACAAAACAGCTCTTTCTGGAAACGCAGCCATGTGCAAACAATATGCAAAGATCACACAATTAAGATCTCGTAGACAGATTACACCCACATTGTATGGGTGTCCGCTCTCCTTCCCGATGTTGGAAAGCAGTTTTGGAGCAACGAATAACCCGAAGCCGACTGCTTGGTGACTTTACTGTTTTTATCTTCCGTTTGTTTTTGTTTACTCGATCATTTGTAGGTACATATTTCTATGCTCACTCTCATCAGCTTCAGACCCTGTTGGACATTGGAAGCCAAATGAATATCGTCATTTTCACCAAATGATTGAAGGAAGGAAGGATAGATGACAACATGAACCAGGAAATCTTGTTTGGATCTTTCAGGAACACTTTCGTCTCTCCTCTCGAGATCAAAGCTCTGGAGTTGTAAACAAAACATTTTCTGGGACTTCGGTAGTCCTCTACCCGATGCACGATATCGTATTCTATCTCCTAGATATAAGTCCACTGGCAAATATGTAAAACAGCTTCGTCTGTACTTTGGGCAGAAAGTTCCGTCGAAATCCGCCGGAGTCACACGAGCAAGCCCATGCCAATGGCTGTACAACCATGTGCCTATTATCCTGTTGGCGATTGGGTGGAAAGTAATTCGGAATGCTAGGATGAAACTGCATTACCTGCTGCCCCACTGCTGTTTGACGAAGGGGGCAGGGTAACAGCGAGCGATCCTTCATGGCGGTAGGTAGCGAACGGTGCGAAACTTTGTGGTGGCTTACCCTGTCCACCTCCTCTTCCCCTATGCCCACATACTGCCATATGTACACTTATGCTAGTGTTTGGTCATAAGCGGTAACCTTTCCAACACGAACTGCGGCCGCCGTTGCCACTAACAGACTGAACGGCAAACCGTTAACTCCGGAAGCGTCTGCGGTTCGCCTAAAGTGGTGTCGTATCCCAAACACCCCCATGTGCGCGCGCACACACACACACATGTGGGGAATGTGTATTTTCTCTTGGACTACCCCCACACACCACACACACCACCACACCCCCACACCACACCCAAAGATTTATGACGTGCATATGTACAAGGGAGAGCCCGTGCTCCAAATGACGACGGTTCTCGTCTCCATGGTGGCGCCAAATTGTGGCGAATCAGAAGCAGGATAGGAAGGTGCAGGGGTGAGGGGCAGGCAAGGGGGATGGGGAGAGCGAACACTGGCAGTTGAAAGTGAAAAAGACACAGGATGTGGAAGCGACTAAGGCCAAGACGGTGGATGCTGAAAGAATTAAAATATAATACCAGGAGAAAGAATGCTTGCATAGAGGCTGGAGGAAGAAAGACTGAGAGGGCAGGGGGAGGGTGGAAAATAACCGATAAGTACGTATAACCAATATGCATTCGACCGCCGGTAGTAATAGGGCTTAGCGACCACAGCGACCCGTGAAAAGTTGAAATAGCAGAATACTTGAGACTCACCAAAAAGCGTCTCTATTAACGCTCAAACACCAAATATAGTTTAAACTAGCATCCTACAACTCTTTAATATTATTTAAAAGTCAGCTTAAAAGAGTTAAATAAAAAATATATGGCTTACACGTGAACGCACCTACAATTTTTACTCCTACTAAGGCAAAACTAATCACGGTACCCTTGTATTCAGGCAGACACATTTAATATTAATATTGCAAAATTAGTCAATCTTCTTTTTGTCGGAAAATTTAATAAGGCACGAAAATAAAGGAAAATAATCAGTGAATATTTTAGGTATGCTGTACGAATAAAATCGCGAATACTGAACCACGAATGTGTGGGGGTTAGCTGTACCTTCATAAGTGTTGCGAGCCTATTCTAGTGCAATCATTTGAGTTGATTTCCGTTAAACGCAGAGGAAACTCATGCCCTTCTGTCGTCCGAAATTTCAACTGTATACTATGTCGACCTAATTACTTACCTCACAGGTACTAGCTAAAAACCCAGACACATGATCTGGCGAAACACGAATCTTGGCTTTTAGCTAGTATCCGTGCTGCCAGTATGATAAATAATAACTAAGGTTATACTACCAGCTGGTAGCTTGGGAATATTACGAGGTTATCCCGCAGTGGCTGATGGATTTCGGCCCAAATATTCACATTAAATTTTGGTCTGCACCTATAGACCCTAGCAAATACTGATTTACGTAAACTTAGAGATTAATTTCTGAGGAAATTAAACAGCTACAGTAGATTCCCTGTATCATGAAATGTCGACCGAAATTCTGAAATATGTTTCTGCTTCGAACCAATTACTTGAATAAGGTTGTTATATCGATGGTCGAACTATCGTGTTTATTATCATTATAAACTATTTCACGCGCCAGTCATCGTTACTGTCCCCACCTTGCTGTGGTAAATCCAGCGGAGATCGTTAAAATCGATAGTTGAATTATCGGAGCATTAAGCTGAATTAAAAGTAGGCGACATGTAGGAATTTTAGCTCACTAAGGACGACAAATAGCGCAAAAAGGTATACTTCACATGCTTTTGTTTTCGACCGCAGCAATTACCGATTAATGCGTCCGTAGGTGGCACATCCAGCTGGCCTTACACAAGTAGATTGCCACTGCGTAAATCTGTTCGTTCAATTTGAGTGATTCTGTCTGATGCCTTCATTGCCACCTGCGCGGATTAGTCGTCAGGCCAAGTTGCCGAGAGGAAAATGACTACAGGGATGAAAAGCACTTATAAACACAACCGTTAAATTAGCGTTACGGTTCAGGTTAAATTTAGGCTTAGAATTACAACTGGGGTTGTGGTTGAGGTAGGGCGTAGGACAGGCTAAAAGTACATCTGACCGTCACCGACAGGCCTATAAACCGCAAATCTTTCCATTTATCGAAGAAAGGCAGCACTTTTCCCTTCTTTAAAGGAGGCCTTCGTATTGCTTCGTCGTTGTTCTGTGTAGACACATAGGCTAACACTTCAGACAGGTAACGTAAACCTCCTAGAAGTTTTGTGCATGCGGGTTTGTTAGGAGGCGATAGCAACCGGAATGGCCGTGGCTGCCGACAGCTGTTGCAGTGTGGCGCCAGCCCAAGACGCGGCTTGACGGGATATTTCAACCTCCCCCCTCCCCCCCCCCCCCCCCGGTGGCCTTAGGAACCCTGCAATGTACCCTGAACGGCATCATTTAAGCCAAGTTATGTGGCCAAGCCACGCCGAGCCAATCAGAGGCTGATAGCGTCGTCAACGCGGTCCAACTCGCTCGTTATTGGTACGCGCGCGCCAGCGCGCGCACACGGACTGGCGCCACAACTTGTCAGACCTGCGTCGCTTTCGGCATCTCGGGAGACTATGATAGACAGTTGCTGGCTCGGGCAAATTCGAGTCTCCTGGGCCCAGCCAGTACGATTCAGCCGAGGTCATGACGGCATCGGGTTCCTGCTTTCTTTCTCTGCACTACAGCTGGCATGAGAACCTACCACTGGGGTGCATGATGGGCCAGCAATGACAAAATCCAAAACCACTCTTTATGGGCAGTTCCTTATATACAGATTTAATAAGTTCCATGCGTGTGCTGCATCACCTTACTTACTGTCTCAACCATCTAAAATTTAGAGAGAAAGAGAGAGTTACGCTTTATTTCGAAAGTAAAATTCCAAAACTTTCAGCAAAAAATGTCCTCCATTCACCGTGAATAAGGTTGGGAACACAAACCGCACAACACCGGAAGATCACAAACGAATGGCTGAAGAATGCATATATTAACCTCATGAAGAATCCTTCTTGAATGCGTCTCAAAATATCGACCAAATTGCACTTCTTTCAAAACGGTGCTAGGGTCATGCACCGATGACCTCATTTTTGTTGTTCGAAAAAACAAATAGGGTTACAATTCGGTATCAAATGGGTCAAATAGGCTAACCGACATACATATAAGAGGATTCACATGCGAATGGAGATCAGAAAAGATGGCGGCTCAATTTCAAAAGCCCGACAGTGAAACTGGAGAGAGAGAGAGAGAGAGAGAGAGAGAGAGAGAGAGAGAGAGAGAGAATACTTAAAATCGAGCTGAAATGGCGTGGACCGTTAGTGAGTCATCCCAAATTCGACAGGCCTCAGCACTCAGTTTGAGACCACCTTGATATTCTCCCAAAGACGAAGTGAAAGATGTAATCTCGAATACGCCGCTGTAAGGCAACTCGACCATCGTGGACGGTGACATACCCATGTGTCCCAGAGCATGGTGTGCACAGGGATGGTGGCTTGCGCGCAAACTAGTTTATGATGAGAATATATTTCCACCGCATCTACCGTACTCTCTCCTCCCTCGCCCAGTGGATCCTGGTGTCAAAACAGAGTGAAGACGGCCGGAGGCAGGACCGGTTGCAGCAGTCCGTATGCGCTTGTCTCCCATGCCTGGCTCGCACACAGTGGACCATGTTTTCACGGAAGCAAGGGTCGGTCGGCTCATATCCCAACTAAGTGGGCGTGCCCTAGAGGTCACTCCAGTCCAAATTTCCACCGTTAGAGTATGCCGAGTTGTCGCGTCACTTGGCAGCATTCCAAGCTACGGCGTTTAGCGCACCGTGATGGTTTAGAAGCGCGCCAGATAATTTATAGCGCGGAAAGGTGCTGAGTCAACTCCATTCTCTCTTACCTATCTGAGGCACCAGTCCACTATCCGGGCCAGTCAGTCATCTGACGTGGGATTGGGCACAAGTGACTGGCGCAGCGTTAGCCTGCGACTAAGCGTGCCACCACACCCCCTGTGCGCTGGATAGATGCACAGCCCGGTTCACGCGTGCCGTACACTGATCTGGTGTTCGTGTTGGTCCAACGCATCCTTCAAGTGGCTCCTTACAGGGGCACAATGTCGCTGTATGAGGCGTAACACACACGTCCTGACAGCTGCTCCATATGTACCAGGGTAACTGTAGGGGGTTTCGTTGATGAACGCTAATCGATCGTTAACGGAACTCACTCATCAATTTCTGCTTTGGAGCTCATTCTTGAATCCCGCCAGTCTCCTTGTCTTTGTCGGTTTTTTCGTCTTTTTACTACTACTACTACTACTACTACTACTACTACTACTGCTACTACTGCTACTGCTACTACTGCTGCTACTGCTGCTGCTGCTGCTGCTGCTGCTACTGCTGCTGCTGCTACTGCTGCTGCTGCTGCTGCTGCTGCTGCTGCTGCTGCTGCTGCTGCTGCTGCTGCTGCTGCTGCTGCTGCTGCTGCTGCTGCTGCTGCTGCTGCTGCTGCTGCTGCTGCTGCTGCTGCTGCTGCTGCTGCTGCTGCTGCTGCTGCTGCTGCTGCTGCTGCTGCTGCTGCTGCTGCTGCTGGCTGCTGCTGCTGCTGCTGCTGCTGCTGCTGCTGCTGCTGCTGCTGCTGCTGCTGCTGCTGCTGCTGCTGCTGCTGCTGCTGCTGGCTGCTGCTGCTGCTGCATGCTGCTGCTGCTGCTGCTGCTGCTGCTGCTGCTGCTGCTAGTGCTGCTGCTGCTGCTGCTGCTGCTGCTGCTGCTGCTGCTGCGCGTTGGAGGGCAGTTTGGGAGATGGACAGGGCGGGTTGTCGGGGATGTCGAAGAAATTTCCAATGCTATTTAATGTCACAGAATAAAACATATTGCCTTTGTGCATTTTGTTATAAAAGAAAATGTATACAAGCAAGAAAGATTTCAAATAAATCCCTTCATGTACCGGAGATGGCAAGTGTAAGGAACTGCATTGTTTTCCAAAAGCAAGCAAAGAATTCAGCTTTGGAAATTATTTTGCGCAAATTGCTGGCGTTTTTGTCCACAAAACATCGGAATAAAGTTGTTAACCAGTATTTTTGTTTTACTACGGTGAAAATAAAAACCGTTAATAAAATACGCACAAGATACTGTGAAGAGGGATTACAGAAACAACCATGTCAAATTGGAAGCATGCGATAAGATTCTTTTTTGTATAATATAGTTTCCGCTAATCTGGAATTGAGAAACGAAATGGACAGATGGTTAGCAGTTTTCTCGAAATTTTAGTAAATTTGCAGATACTCTACTGGGTATTTGCAGTCTTAAAACGGACAATAATGTAAGCATACGTAGCAAATTACGCTCCGATATAAAGCGAAAAGTAAGTTCTTTCATTTTCAGCTGAAAATGTATTAATTATTTTAAAGGAAGTCACAAAACCGATAAAACCATCACATTTTCACCTTGGAAAAAGGTCAAGTCCACATATATTCGCCAGTAAATTATCTAATCTTCACACTTTTTAAACAGGTAAATTATCATAAAACGCTTTTCGATTGGCCTTAGGCATATTAATTTCGACTTTTGTTGTGGACATTCATTTTGCTCGCCAAAAAATTTTCAAGTTTGGGTAAACATTCAAATATACCGAAAGTGACCATCTCCATTAGAAAGAATATTTAAAAGCACACTACTTTGGTAAATACTTCTAAAAAACTCTCTTATTTGGATTTTCATAAACACATAGAACAGGATCCAACTGTACTGCCAATCGATTGAAAACAGAGAAATTCTTGAAATATTCAGCAGTATTTCAAGGACGATCTGAAGCTAACTTTAATAAAATATCAGAAATATCAATAGAGAGATTCGATGAAATTATAGTTCTCTTAATATACACGAATTGGTATACTTACGTGATCATCAGAAAATTCTATCTAAATTCATTCGTCCCACTGACAGTGAATTTTAAAGTTTTCAGAAGTTGCCGTTTTTTCAAAAGTTAGTATTTATCAACAAAATAATATTAATTTCCGCATATCCTTTAATTTTTAACTTTGCTCAAAGTTTTACATTAGTATTTAAAAGCTTTGCTACATGCGTTGATGCCAGTTTGCGAGTGATTATCAATCTTTCGTAAATTTCGACCTTTTGCTTGAATTAGGTCACACGTCAATCCGACCATCGTAATCCGACGATGTTCACCGCATGCTCCACAAAAGAGCAGTGCAGGGACGGGAACTTGCATGCAAATTAAGTGATAGTAAACTTGCACAGCATCTACCGCACTCTCTTTCCCTTACCCACCTGTGCCCGGGGTGCGGCGTGAGCCTGCACCTACACATGCCCATGATCGGCAAGCGCAACCCCATGTTCGCAATTTTTTATGGGACCGCATCCCAGAATAATAACGCCTATCGTACCCTGATTTGGTCCCCGTGTTGGTCCAGCGCATCTACCACGCGGCCCATTTAGGGGGCACAGTTAGGTCAAACACTGTACGTGAGAAGCCATAAAGTTGGTTGCTACTACCTCGAGGAATTTATGAACCTGGCCCGTAGTGGTCATAACGATCACTTCCTTATCGTTCCAGTTGAGGCGATAGCAACCTGTAAGGGTGTAAAAAGGGGTACTGCGGGCGGACAGCTAACTTGTGCACATTAATCAGGCTCCTAAGTCATCGACCCACATAGACGAATTAACTGCAAAAGCAACGCATTCATAGATTGCGGTAAATAACATTATTTTGTTGCTGTTTCTGTTTGGGACCATTTACCGTGCATAGAGTTGCGTATAAAGACAAATAATTTTGTGTGATGTAACTGTAAAGCCGATTTAATAGCCAGACAAGCAGTCCGCATCTAAGGTAAAGAACCGAAGCTTTGCAGCACCATTTTTCTTCTAGTAATGTTGCTTTATGGTTGGCCCGACATCTCGGACAGTTGTTCAGGAAGTTCATTGGTATCCGTTTAACCGGAATAACCAATAAAAGCAAACTAATGCTTTATTAAGGAAATCGTGTTCCCGCTGCAGTGAAAAAAGGTCCGGTGGAAAACAGCAATAAAATTCGCTCGCAGAGAGGCAGTTGAAAACAGCCTCCTGTTTCCGGAAGTCAGAATAAAAGACTGCCTGACGGCAGCCTCTTAAGAAGTGTTCATAGATAAGATTCTGACACAGGGTTCATAATCTGCGACAAGAACGGTCAGTTAGAGAAAGCACCGAGCTATTTACTTAAATGAATCCTAACTGAAAAGTCCATCCTCCTTTGAACCTATTGTAACGCAGCGTTAACTACAGTGCCTGCAAGCCTTCTAACTGGTCTGACTACGGTTTTATGTCACCGACCTGCCAATTCACGTGTAAAACTCGATTTTTTTCCAAGGGCTTCCTTTTTCTTTATATCGGCTCGCAATTCACACCCCCTCATATATATATATATATATATATATCAAGGAAATAATTTCTGAAATTATTAAGTGCAGGACATGGAGTCAGATGATTCGGACATGACTTTTTAGGGTCAGACCCGAAATTTCAATGAACATTTGGGTCGAAGACAATCAACCACTGTGGAATAACCACGTAATGCCCATTCTACAAACAAGTAGTACTACAAGTAGTATGAATCTTATATGGCACATATATTATACCGTACTTCCGACATAGGTACTAGCTAAAAGCCCAGACACGTGTTTCGCCGATTTTTCTGCTGCTGTGTCACACAGCATATATATATAGTGTGAGCTATCTCAGACAACGTACCGAACTTTACAAATGATTAATAATCGGTCACAAATCGGCACCCACGCATGCACAAAAGCCCGGTAATATACTGAACAACCCTATGCGAATTTAAAACTGATCGAAGTGAGGTAGTTAAATTGGCTGGGAGGACTTTTCCTCTTGATTACAACCAGTTTGCATAATGATAGGTAGGGCCGCCTTTCAGGGCAACAATTGGTCGCAGAGAGAAGTTTTGAATTTTTGGCAGAACATAGAATCAAGCCCGAGTGGTGTAAGGTAATTCCATTTGGCACCAATCATTCTCCTTGATCACATTCTTGTGCTGGTATTATCAAAGTAGTTTATTCAGCCGATCTGGTACCACACGCAACAGAGTGATGAAAACAAAACACTAACAAAATCCCGAGGCGTAATCTGAAGTAGTTTACCGTACCTCATGCCTAAACTGTCTTCGTAATTACACAAGTCAGACTGAACGCATGTTCGGACTGCGCGTGGGCGGTGCCCAAACCTACGAAACGGGCCATGAGTTCAACTTCGCCACCGTCACGCTAATCAGCCCACGCGGGAAGCAAGAGGAGCGGAGAATTGATTGAAGCTGGGTCCTCGGATGGGAACTAAATCAACCGATATATCGGTCTGGCGCCGGCACACAGAGCCCTGTGCGGTCACCTCCAGACTTGTGTCCTTGATTGACTTGTACTCCCCTAGGAGTGTGGTCTTTTTCTGTTGCTGCTGCTGCTATTACTGACCTCTGCACGAGTTGAAAAACTCAGAGCACAAATAATGTTTCTTTGCTCGACTAGCCTTCTTATTTACTCCGTTGAAAGCATTGCACGTAGCCTCAGACTGCCTCGAAATCTGATCATCATATTATTTAATGCAACAACTCACATAACCTTTCGAAACCAGCGCTGCAATTCTTGCTTGAATGCACCCGAATAATGAAGGTAGGAGGTGGAACTTCTAGATAAGTCAAAGTATTGCGTGTAAACCTCTGCTACGCGTTGGTGAGGAAAAAGTAGATAGGCGCATCCCCGTGGGTAGTCGTTTTTGCTGTAAGTGCATGGTTCAGAGGTAGGTTGGTTTCCAAAACTGGCTAGGAGGATGGGAAGAGCGAAGGAAACATGCGGGCGTCTACAGGAGTATTTATCATAGTGCCTCGTAAAAGAGTCAGGTGGTAGATGCGATGGACCAACAGTGGGAGGGGGGGCGAGTGTGCAGGTCAAAAGATGCATTAGGGGTTTATGGTGGCAAGCCGAGGCGCAGGCTAAAGTCGCGCTAGTTACCTGCGCCCTCGCTCACATGTCTCTGTCTGGACACCGTGTCCAGATGGGTGACAGAAGATGAAGTGCGTTAAGTGCTAAGCAATCTACCATCACTATAAGAGTAATTCATGCGCAAGTCACCGGACTTGCATCCACCCCGTTATGGGGCGATCGAACTGTCGATTTATGACAAGGAGGGCTGACGAGTGCGAGGATTTGCTAGAAAGCCGGCGTCCGATTTAATTTTGGACAGCCAACCTGAATATATGGTGTTGAAAAATGAAGCAAACTAACCAAAGTAAGGTTACAACATGAAACAATATGGAAATACGTTTACTTAGTTTAACATATGTTTGTCCTCATCGAGGGCTAAGCAGACTGGAAGTAGAAGTGCGGTTCAACAATTTGTCCATTCAGATGCAGGGCTAAAACCTGAGAAGTGTGTAAAAGTCGGATACTGTAAGTCAACACTCGTAAACTGTTGCTCTCAGTACCTAAATCGGCGCCAATAAACGATGACCTTGGCCCAAAAACTCACTTTGATGCGTTTAAAATTGCATCAGCACAGGGATACACCGATTGCAAACTCCGCTAAAGGGTCCGGAATATCCTTTTGAAGAAAAGCACCTAATTTTTCATCATAAAATATATTTCAATTAACTCGAAAAATTTTCATGTGAGCCGGTGCAGATCAGTGACAAGGAATAGCAGTTTTACAGACTAACCTTCCAATAAAAGTAATCATAGATACGCCACGAAAACCACTTCTTAGTGGCAGAGTTGCTTCACAATGAGTTTGAATGAACACTGGTGAAACCCTGGGAAATGGCGGATAAACTGGTGGTCGAGGTGCCGAACTTCTGCGGCGGATGGCCTGAGGAGATCTTTGCAACTGCCAACCCGAAGCTCACCTTCGGAAATAATGCGAGCTGGCAATTCATTTGAGCCTTAAAGTAGAGAGTGACGAACGACTCCCATTTCCAGACTTTTTATATAGAAATCCAGACGGCGGCTTACATATGAAATGTGTATAGGAAGAAAACTTGGATGGAATAAAATATGATTTCAATAACTGTTTTTGTAGACCACATGTAAAGTTTGGGTCGCTGTTTATTGAATTGGAGGCCACAGATAAGTTCCAAAGTTCGTTGATGAACGTTCACCGATCGTTACTGGAACTCACTCGCCTCGCTCTGCCTTGGGGCTCATTCTAGAGCCCCGCCAGCAACCACATAGCAGCCAGTAGAATTATAGGCAAATTAAAAATGCTGATAAAGACACGGGAGAGTTGAATGACAATTTCTGGCTCAGGAGCCGTCATCAGTCAATCGTACCGATCCCTATCTAAACCGTCAAGACAAACAGCCCGTGGCACAATGGACTTCTGGTCAACAGGTAGTGGGTTCAAGCCTAGGTTGGAGCACAACCTGGGGTTTGGGTATGACTGGCTGATGCTGGCTAAGAAGCCAGAAATGGCCATTCCAGTCTCAATGTCTTTATCGGCATCGTTAATCTGCCTCTAAGTTCAGAGGTTACTCCAGAAGAAAAAAACTAGTAGGGTTTGCCTACATGCCTCTCACTCAAGAACGAGAAAAGCCTGTAATAAAAGTGGTTTTGCGCTACACTTAAGCGAAATTAGGGTCGGGGTTATGGTAAGTGTTAGGTCCAGTCCAGTCCAAGGTTCAGTCGGGAGAGTAGGAGGACTGAAAGGAATTTCTTCAGATTCCCTCTAGAGAATATGAGAGAGCCCCGAAAACATCCATACAGCGGCTAGCCGTATTGGCAGAATGATATTACTGACAAAGACAAGGGAGACTGGAATGGCCATTTCTGGCTTATTAGCTGTAGTCAGCCAGCCATACCCAAACCCCAGGCACTGCGAAGCTTGGTGGTGTCCCACCCGAGGATTGAGCCAGCGACATGTTCATCAGAAGTCGGACACTCTAACTATTGAGACACTGGGTCGTTGTCTTGTAGGTTTCGATTGGGAATATTAACAATGGCAGATCGGCGCTCACTGATCGTTCAAAGCACTCACCCATCCTGTCGTGCCTTGGGCTCACTCTCGAGCCCCGCCTGAAAACGTACAGCGGCTAGTTTTATAGTAGTATAATATTGTGTGTGGCTAACTGACGACGGCTAATAAGCCAACAATGACCATTCCAGTCTCCTTAGACTGACTCCTCATATAGCATCTGCATGCATCTTCTAGTTGTACTCTTCCTGTGGAGTGGGTTATAAAGCGACCACAGGTCGCAGCCATTCCATCCCGAGCCGTTTCATGACCCACCTTTTGGACCCTGGTTATAAAGCGGACATCGGAGAAGTTTTCCGGGTGGCGTGCGGGCTACTGGGCGAGCCGCTAAAAGCTGCTTACGTGAAAATATACTCGCGAGGACGGGGCTGTCGCCGACTGCCAAAATACCTTCGTTCGAAGCTTGATTCTCGTGCGGCAAATGCTAGCCTATGGGAATCGCCAAGCGTGAGGGCAGGCATTACGGCGGACAACTCACTCTCAATCCCCCCGAGGCTGTCAGCCAGGTCTAACCTGACTTTCAAAACTCCACATCCTTCCTTCCCCGCTCTCGCACACCGCGATGCTTCCCTGATCATAACAACGACACTGAATTTCCTGCCTTCCCTCCCAGTCCGAACCATAGCCTATGTCAACGCAGTAGGTCTGAGGGTGATTAATAGAGACGGCTTGATGACCAGAAATAGAATTTTTTGAAAACTCGGATGATCAAAAGCAAGACATATTCCCTAATGCCACGGAATCAGGCGAGGATTATCAGTTAATGGGCCGAATTGTTCGCTACAAACTAGGCCTACGTGAAAGTCTAAAAGATGTTAACGTCCTAAGAAAAACGGAGATTTCCAGACTAAATGATCTGTTTGTTAGTCAGCCTATTGCCTCTCCGTCCACACCTTTTCCTCTTTCCTCTGCTGAACTCTGGAGGAATCTTAAGCGTCTCCCTGGACAATGCAGCAAACTGGGACATGTTGATGTTGATTCAACTCTTTAAATGAACATTTTATCCATACTTTCACTGACCACAATCCCCGTTTGAATAATATTTCGCTACGGCCAGGTGTCTTTTCTCCTGTGTTAGTGAAGAAGGGGAGAAACACCTGAAAAGGTTCGTGGTTCCACAGCTGCTGGGCCGGATGGTGTCTCAACCTTTATTTTATAATTGTGCTGCTCTCAGATAGCCCGGTTTTGACACACACTAGCAAAATGTCCTTCATGGGGTCCAGGATTCCTGACGTTTGGCGTACAGTAAGAATCCTTCCTATCTCTAAAAATCCACCAATTTTGGTTCTACGTCTTTTCTTTCAATCGCCTGCTCTTCCGCTATACTGAAGCTTGCTGAGCGAGTCGTCCTAGATATATTTATGCCATTTTCCTCTAATTTCTCCGACCAGTTACAATTCGCATATAAGGCCAGGCGTAGTACATTAGATGCCAGGGTCCTTGTGGTCCATTGGGCTCTAAGAGATTAAAATAAGGACCACCGTGCGTACGCATGTCCATTTCTTGACTTCAACACCATCCCATGCCATCTCCTCCTTAACAAATATCCACGTGTGGCTCTCCCAAATGGAATGTCTCTTGGCTCTAAGACTATTTTACTTCCCGCACTCAATTCGTACAATCTGGCAGGTGGAAATCTAGGGTCCTTCCCAACAACTGTGGTGTTCTTCAAGGTACCATCCTATCCTCTCACCTCTGATCCCTCAACACTGACGATTTGAGCTTACCAAACGACGGTCTGCGTAAAAAATATGCCGACAATATGGTTGTTGGACATGCTCTAAAAAGCAGACACATCTCCAGTCTCTGAAGGATGGCCTGAATCATGGATATGGCCGGTCAAGGCAAGGGACACTAGAATGGCCATTTCTGGCTTATTAGCTGTCATCAGCCAGTCATACCCAAGCCCAGGTGGTGCACCACCCGATGTTAAAACCCATGACCCGTTGATTAGAGATACAACGCTCTAACCATTGAGCCACGGGCTCCTTGTCCTGCCGGTTTAAATCGGGAATATTGACTTGCATTCGTGGATGAACGCTCACCGATCGCTAACGGAACTCCCTCGTTCTCCTCTGCCTTGAGGCTCACTCTCGAGCCAACCAGCAGCCGCACGGCGGGGCTCGAGAGTGAGCCTCAAGGCAGAGCGGAAGGATTAGTTCCGTTAGCGACCGTTCGCGATCGATCAGCTTTCATCAACGAATGTAGGCCTGGACCATGTCTCAGCATGGTCATCAGCTAATGATCTTCAGCTGAACTATGAGAAATCTGTCTAATGTGTTTTTCGCCTGTGACCCTCTTCTAGTCCTGCATCCTCAGCTGCCCTCCCAACGAGATATCCTCTTTCCGGTACCTTGACGTAACTCTGACATCCCATCTTTCATTATCCCTTACATATTTATACTCTTTTTATTAAAATTCGTAAACTTCTTTATTATATCCGTCGCTCACGTTCCTATCCCTTATCTGCCAATTTATATATGCATGTACTCTTCCCCTCGTCCCATTTTGTTCTCCCGTAATTTTTCCAGCTTTTCTTACACAGAATTTGCTTATTTTAAAACTATCCTTCGAACGCTCTCTTCTTCTGCCGGTATTACTTATACCGTTTAACTGGATAAGATAATAAAACGACAATCACAACAGTCAAGCAAGTTGCTGAATGAATTCTTGATGATGTTACCTATCCCCTCCACTCCCGTCCCATGCGCGGAGGCTTTCGTCATATCGCTTGCCGTACATCGACCTATTAGCACCCTGTTTTGCCATTTCTACCTTACGTGTGAAGAGATTTAAATGCAGAATCTGAGAATGGAACTGTCTCCCCCATTAGATGTCCATTTTTTACCTTTTAATTATTGGATATTCTGTTGAATTATCCTATTCCGTCAGAGAAGGGAGAATCTAAATAGACGGAACGGAAAAGCTTAGAAGAAGATGGTCAGCAGGTGGCAGGTATCATGCGGTCTGTTATGAATGCATCCTGAAGGTGCTGAAGCTGTCGAAAACGGCTGCGAAAAACCATTCATGTTACCAACATGGACTTTCTCCAACACATGTGCCGACGCTCCAAATATGGGTTTGACAAAAACTACAAAGGAAAGTCGGTCTTGTTTGAAGAAGTGCTAATTCATTTAGTCAACATGGGTAACAAGATCCGTTCGCACAAAGTAATCTTCTTCAAATGCGTCGGGAAATGCGAAGGGAAAGAAGACAAATGCCAAATTTTGGCTAGGTTGTAGAGAGGAAAAAATATTGAGTTACCCAGATGGGAACTAAGGTTTTGCTGGAGTACTGAAAAAGAAAAGGGAAACTGGAATGACCATCTCTGGCTTATTAGCCGTCATTAGCCAGTCATAACCAATCCCTAGAGTGGACCACATGGGATTTAAACCCTGGATCTTTGGTAATTGAGTCGAACGCTCTACCAATTAGCCACGGGCTCGTGGTCTTGTCTGTTTTGATCAGAAATATCAAGCACTCTGAAGTGGTGCTCACCAATTTTGGGTTTGAATCCCAGTTGGTCCACACTTGGGATTGGGTATGCCTAGCTGATGACGGCTAATAAGCCAGAAAAGGTCATTCCGGCCTTCATTGTCTTTGTCTTTGCTTACGGGGGGCGAGCACAATGGGGCGAGCATGTCCAGCACGGTAACTTACAGTTCAAAATCGATCGGAACTTTGACCTCACTCGTTTTGATGGAACATCGCGGCTACCTACCTACCCATTTTCTGGTGCAGCTGGTACAAAGGCTTTTAAAACTTCCTTATCACCGTCCTCAGTCTACGCTGACATCGTCAAGCCTAAGTCAACGTTCATAAGGCTTTGATCCAGCTCAGGTCAAGGAGAGAAACTCCCCACGCGAATATGACTGTTACCGAAATCTCCATACACATTATGTTCAAATGACACAAACATCGACACATTCTTTTCGGAAAATGTAGCGTCAATAAGGAAGCGAGCAGGACATCAAAGTTGAACAACACTTTTATCTCCAGCAACTGAAAGAAAAGCGCTAATTCTGCAATACTCACACTTACTTCTTACTTGCCTGCTCTAGCATCTAACTCAAAACGCCTTCTGCAGGGAACGTCGTTCATCGGTTGCAAGAACAAGGTATGGAGATGCTGATTGCCTTATCAGCAAGAACGTAATAGGTGACCAAACTCAGCAAAAAAAGGATAAGTCAGCGAGTAATACGGGCCCGGTGGTATTAGGGCTTCTATGAGTGGGGCTAATGTCGGTATATATATATATATATATATATATATATGAGAGAAGAAAAGGCGATCTCAGGGACTATAGGTGTATTGTCCTGACGTTTCAAAAGCATACAAGCTTCCATCGTCGGAGGTGAGTATCGTACCGCGTCTCACAGTATTTATAGGGGGTGATAGCCAGTTTGTAACACAGGGTTGATTGTACGGGTTTACCCTAACAGTGTGCACTATAGGAGGACGGGTTGGGGGAGTCCTTAGTTGGCTTTGGCGTTCTTTACTGGCATACACACAGGAATCATCTCTGTAGCCACCGGGGTGAAGAAGGGGGAGGAGGAAATCGCTGTCAGTTCACATGTCTCTCGTTGAGGGGGGCAGCCATTGTCTGGGTCCGCATTGACCTTAATTGGCGCCCTGGGTCGATAGTCATGTTTGTGTCCTGAGTGCATGTCTCCTCGTCTGTCGGGGTAGTAATTGATGCGGCGGTAATCATGACTGCGCCTTCGTCGGCCCCGAATTGTGGCGTGGTTAGGTGCATATCCGTCCTAGGTTCTCCCGCGGTGGAATTCACGTTTGGCCTAATTCCGTGTTTGCTCTTACGTTCGATGAGCTGCGCCCGGAGGGCCTGGTAGGCTGCCGGAAGGGCGACACAACGGTTGATCGACGTAGGCTGCGTGTGCCAGGCTTCGATTGTTTCCCTAGTTACGCGGTCATTTCCTCGACCCAGGATTTGGGCGTTTTGGAAGGCGAACGTGTGCCCAGAGTTTGCACAGTGTTCCGCCACCAGGGACAATGGGTCCATTCTCCTCACTGCCCGCACGTGTTCGGTAACACGGGTCTGCAACTGCTTCCCTGTCTCTCCGACGTAGTTAACTTCACAGGAGTCACATCTGGGATCCGGTAGATGATGTTTGACGTCTCACCTCGTGGAAGGGGGGCTTTCGGTCTCATAACTACGTACTTCACCTTCGAGGGGACCATGTACGAGCAGATCAGAGGGACGCCAATGGGATCGCCGCTCTCGGGCTTCATCGCTGAGGCAGTTCTCCAAAAGCTTGAGACTCTGGTTTTCGAAAAATTTGAGGCCAACGTTTTGGACTCGATACGTCGACGATACCTTCATCATCATCAAACGAGAAATGATCGAAGAATTCCATAGCGTCCTGAATTCCGTCTTCCCGGACATCCAATTCACAATGGAGGCCGAAATTAACAACCAACTGCCATTCCTGGATGTTCTTGTCCATCGGAAATCCAACGGGCACATAAAAACTACGGTTTATAGGAAGGCGACCAACGCACACCAAATCTTAAGTTACCACAGTAAGCACCCGTTGTGCCACAAACGCAGCTGTGTGCGAACTCTCTACAGAAGGGCAGAAACACATTGCAGCGAGTCAGACGACAAAAGGGCAGAACTCCGCTACCTCCAGCGCCTTTTCATGGCCAACGGATACCCTCGTAACTTCATCGAGCGCAGCAGGCTGGCCAAACCAAGACAAAATCTCGTAACAGAACAGCCAAAAGTCTGGCGTGCGCTGCCATATATTGACGGCATCTCTGAGGCAGTTTCCCACCTCCTCAGACCGCTGGGGATCGGAATCGCCCATCGACCGGATTCAACCATTCGGAATCTAGTTATGAGACCGAAAGCTCCCCTTCCACGAGGTGAGACGTCAAACATCATCTACCGGATCCAATGTGACTCCTGTGAAGTTACCTACGTCGGAGAGACAGGGAAGCGGTTGCAGACCCGTGTTACCGAACACGTGCGGGCAGTGAGGAGAATGGACCCATTGTCCCTGGTGGCGGAACACTGTGCAAACTCTGGGCACACGTTCGCCTTCCAAAACGCCCAAATCCTGGGTCGAGGAAATGACCGCGTAACCAGGGAAACAATCGAAGCCTGGCACACGCAGCCTACGTCGATCAACCGTTGTGTCGCCCTTCCGGCAGCCTACCAGGCCCTCCGGGCGCAGCTCATCGAACGTAAGAGCAAACACGGAATTAGGCCAAACGTGAATTCCACCGCGGGAGAACCTAGGACGGATATGCACCTAACCACGCCACAATTCGGGGCCGACGAAGGCGCAGTCATGATTACCGCCGCATCAATTACTACCCCCGACAGACGAGGAGACATGCACTCAGGACACAAACATGACTATCGACCCAGGGCGCCAATTAAGGTCAATGCGGACCCAGACAATGGCTGCCCCCCTCAACGAGAGACATGTGAACTGACAGCGATTTCCTCCTCCCCTTCTTCACCCCGGTGGCTACAGAGATGATTCCTGTGTGTATGCCAGTAAAGAACGCCAAAGCCAACTAAGGACTCCCCACCCCGTCCTCCTATAGTGCACACTGTTAAGGTAAACCCGTACAATCAACCCTGTGTTACAAACTGGCTATCACCCCCTATAAATACTGTGAGACGCGGTACGATACTCACCTCCGACGATGGAAGCTTGTATGCTTTTGAAACGTCAGGACAATACACCTATAGTCCCTGAGATCGCTTTTTTCTTCTCACTTATGTCCGGGGACACGCATCTTCGCTTCTATAATATATATATATATATATATATATATATATATATATATATATATATATATATAAAGGGGCATATCGTTGCGCATATCGTTATGATAACCTACACCAACACCACTTCTAACGAACAAGTCACGAGTTTGATCCTCGGGTGCTGCAACATTTGGGGTTGGGTATGGCTGGTTGATTACAGTTAATATGCTAGAAGTTGGCATTCCAGTTTCCCTTGGCTTTGTCAGTCATGTTACTTAGCGTTTATACCTTTTATTTATGGGACCTTTTCTAGCACTTCTTTATTGCCTTTTTAAAATTTCTTTGGAATTTTATTCTGCTTCTAGCTCTCCCGCGTAGCGTTTCTGTTAAGCAAGCCCATCTCTATGTTGTTCCTGCATTCCCACTATAAATTTCTGCGATTTTATACAAAGTACGATCGTAACTACTCGGACTTTGTAAAATAATGCAGTAACCAGACACAAAGTTTATGGTACTTACTGCGGAGTCTGAAAAGATCTTGATATGAAAAAGAAGTATATTTTTAAGTTTTTGCAACTTGATTCAATAAGCCTCGCAAACATTTGCCTTCAGGAGGGGAATAATGTTTGGGCAATTTCCTGCTCTATGGTTTGTTTCTGAAACTCTAATTGCAATCGGCAAAACGGTGTCTCAACGTTAACTTACTCACGGGAACTTTTTGGCTGCCAAACCGTTTGTATCAAATGAAAAAGGTGAGCAGACGTTTATTGCGTTTCTTCTCAAGAATTTATTTTTGAAACAACAAGGTTTTATTTATCCAGAACGAATAATCCTACTTTGGCGGATTCACATACACAGAAAAATAATTTTAAAAGATTGGCATGGTTAAAAAGCTCGACAAAACAATTGAAAATCTGCAAATTTAACTGAACAATTCATAAGTATTTGAGTGTTCGAAAATATTTTCTTAAATGATAAAGGTAATCACATGTTGTGATATTTCTAAAACAAAGCAATTTTTATTGTATACTATATTTGATCTATTTCTATATAGACAGGCGCAAAATAATACGCCATAATTCATATAAGTCATCTCAATAAATAACATTTCACTTTACTCCGAAAGAAGAAGTAAAAAGGAAATAAATGTGTACTGTATAGTCAAAGATATGAATAAACTAACTTTGAACATACTTCCAAGGCTTTTAGCCTAAATTTTAATGAATTATCGAAATTTTTGTGGAGAATATATTTTGTCCGTCCCCTATCCAAAGCAAAAGTTTTCTCGTAAGCCCCCATTTGTCATTGAGTCTGGGAAATATAATGTCTTTTAGAAAGGTGAGGAACATGAAGCTAAAAGAGCAATTTAAAACCAAAAAACCAAACAATCAAAAATGGAAGGAAAATAGGAAAATGAAAAGAAATAATAATAATTGATAACTTATAACAAATATATCCTGCATAAGTGCAAGTGAATAAATCAAATTGTTTAAAATATACACGATAAATAAGGTTTTTACCGAATAATGTATTGGAGCAGATGACATGCAGGAGCTACGGCTACTTAAATATGAACTCATAGTGCATACTCACGAAATGTCATACGTTTCGGATTTGAGAAAAGTAAGTATGTGCTTGAAAAGAAATGCGGTATTTAGAAACTCAGCTATTTTTGATGAAAACCAATGAGCCATAGTAGGCAGAATATTCAAGTTAAGACCTAACACTATTCAGCCAATGTTAAGGGGTGATGTTTTTTGCCAAATGGTACGTTTCCTTTAGGCCACATAATTTTTTAAAGAGAGCAGTGCAACCATAATCAAATAACTACTTTAATTCCAATTTAGCCTTTCGTAAGAGCTGGGCTAGTAAGTTGCTTGTTTATTTCAATCAGGCACCGAAAATTGCTCAGGTGGTTTGCAGGTGAACATGTAGACCATTCAAGGTACAAGGTTGGTACTTTACTCCTAGGCATTGAAAAGCTGGCAGCCTTTATACGCTCAAATTGTGGAAGGCTTCTCACTCCAAGTAAAAGTGGTCAGTTTTACTGTACACAGTATGCAATGCGCCTGTAGGGCTTTGATATAAATGCATACATCGCCACTCAAAGGGGCAAATAAAATTTAATACTGGCAAACAGTCCTTCCTAGCTATACCACACTTCAAAGTTCACGACTTCGCTCTATCACGGATTTTAGATGCAGGCATATCTAAGCATATATCGTGGATTTTTCGCAAGTTCGCGGACTTCTGTGGACAATGGGCCTTTTTGTTTCTGGTACCTGCTTCCTCAGTTGGTTTACGAAGTTTATTTCCTAGACAATACCATACTGAAAGATGCAGTACGCATTCAATAAAAGTCATCAATGAGATGCGATATGCACATTTGTGTATAGTATAAAAACTCTGCGACTAAACGCATAATTGTAAATTTTTTTAGGGATTTATGCTGTAAATTGTATGGGGATTGTTTACAAGAATGCAAGAAGGTTTCTCAAGGCTTAAATTTTAAAATATTCATATAAACATATGGTTTTTTCTTTTTTTGTTTTCAGCGTGGAATTCTGGAACTCAACTGCCGGAATCGAGGGGAGATCATGGTGCAAATTTCGGAATCAGACTAATGTCTGTACTCTGCGTAAACCATACGCCTGCGCAAAAACATATCTGTCCAGAAGGACTATACAAAAGGAAATTGGGAAATTTATAATACATTTATTTTGTCTTTTTTGCATTCTTGACTACCTCTAACAGAGTACTGTTACACACAATGATGCCTTCAGAGGCCACCCTGATAGCGAACTGACCCCGTGACAGTAGCTGAACCAATCGGATGGTCGGAACGACAAATGTTCAGGTTGCCAATGGAATTGCCAGTGGACGGTAGAATCCGCGTCTGCCGACGCCCTCAGTCTTTCTATGGTGGTCAAACAATCAATGTGCACGTCTGGCTAGCAGCATAGGACAAAACGGTGGTAATAATGCGGCTTACAGTACGACGGACAGAATTGCGAAAAATTGGAAGACCAGCAGCCCTGAAACAGTTTGGTAGAATGGGCAGTCCAGTTCTCCTTCCACTATTGGGCTTTTTTTACCTCCTCTTTGTGAGCGGTGTTAGGTGTCAGCATCCTGAACCGCAGAACGATGCAATGGCCTCGGATAAGTTCAGCTTGTTGGAATCCTCGCTGTCGGTTCCGCGCCTACAAGTCCTCCGCGGACTGCATTCACCCCTTTTGAAGAGTCACCTGCCCATTATGAACCGTGTTCTGAAGGGACACGTCTGTCGGATTGAAGTGGAGGAGTATGCACCCCTCTTCTCTGTCGTTGGACATCTGGAACCAAAGGTAACTTTTAGACCATGTTTTCATTTCTATACCTCCTACACGGTTTCGCTGCTTGGCGCGTTTTCACATATTTTGACTAGCTGTAGAGGCAGGCCATTTGTAAGTGTAATTTTTAGTATATGCGCTCGCCAGCCACAGATAACACTGAACTCGACATATTAACAGTGAAATCTGCAAGGTTTTTATTAAATTAAGACTGTATTTTTCTCGTTATGATAACCAACACCATTTGTGAATGCCTGTCAATTAGCACGTCAAGCCGTTGAAGACCGTCTTCAGTCTCTGTCTGATACTTTCAAAAACTACAGTTGAGACATTGACTTTAAATGCACTGAAAGAATTCGACTTCGGTGAAACAAGAACATTTTATGACACCGTACGAATTGGTTCTGGGGTGCTGAATCACGTAATCTGGTTGACAAAGCTATTGATTCAGTTTTTCGACTCCGTCTGATGGGGAAATCTGAAGCTGGCGCAACTTCACTTGAATCACCCAAGTATTTTAATTGTTTATATCGCCTGAAAGTTCGATGAAAGTTTAACGCAGCGGAGGCATGTCATCACGACTCCTTTCAAATGCTCACTGGACTACAGATTCAGTCCCATCATTGCTTAATGACCCTCTTTGTTGTTCACAAATTGCAACCCACTAACTTTTTTCATCCAACTGTTAATTAAGTAGTTGTATCGTCAATCCTTCGCAAAGCAGGTGATCAGTCTTCCACATTCAGCTGCCACATAGTTCTTCTTCTGTCGTCGGTATTCCAATTCTGTGGACAAACCCGAAGGCGAATTTAAAATTATACCAATTAATTTAGCACCTGCAAAATTAAAAGGCAGTCTAAGAATCCATGCACATGTGAGATTGGCAGTGCGCTTGTGACTCATGCATTTTTAGAGATATTTTAGAATTTTAACTACAGAGAGAATTTTGTAGTGCTTTTACGTTGTCGGTTTGAAGTAAACGAAGAGCTAATTCTGCTTGCATGAACTAGACAACCGATGGTTGCAGTAAAGCATGAAAGAGAACTTAGATATGCTCCTGTCAAGTAAACATGCAGCAGAATTTTCGAATTCACTTGTAGCCCTGAAATCTATTGGAAGAACAGATGCATTGGAGCACAAAATAATCTCATATATTTGAATAAATTGGCGCATTATTTTCATTCGCCTGTTTCGCAGTCAATTGTGCCACATTATGCAGTCCTACCTTTGCTTGCGGGGGCAAATATGATGCTTTCAGAGTAACAGAGTAACAGAAACGGCATTGTCCATTTCATGGTGAAAAACCGTCGAATAAGCTCTCTATCTTGATGTCATACAGTCAGCAGAGGCTTAAAACTACTTAATTAAAAAGCTTGGTAACATCAGTATATGCGAAGCATACATAAAACGACTTGACACACTTGAGCTGCCGTGCGGTATGGGAGATCCGCTGACGAGGGCAGCCCACTGACATATAAATACTTTTTAAGAAGTGCTTTTATGCACACAAATCATTGAATGGAGGCTCACAGGAAGTCAACTGAACTTCTGAAATGGCTGTTCAGCTTGCAAAGATTAATTAAAGAAACTGTACTTCTGATAAATGCTTAAACTGCGGAACAAAAACTCTGATATACAGAGCTTCCCAAACCATTACGATAATCTCACTTGGAAAGGTATATTTAAAACGGGACTGTGAGTACCAAAAGGTGATTTTTGGACGACATCTCCAGTATGTAGTTATGTCGCCCAACTCAGCCTTAACTTAGGTCTCACGTATGATTCTGAACATGAGGTGGATAGAAAGATTAACGTGGGACTCCAATGTGCGTATACAGAGAAAATCAGTGTGGAATTCAACTAGCTTTTTTAAAAAATACATAAAAGTGGGAGACGGATTTAGAAGTTGAAGGCTTTAGAAAGGGACATTTCATACGTTGTTTCCAAAAGCTGCCTTATCAGCCTTCTGAAGGTCAGCAGTAGATAAATCGCGGCAGCCAAATGCCATGGGACTGAATAAAAGTTTGAGGCAAATTCATAAACCGCGAATCAAATTCATTTTAGAGAAAGCACCTAATTAGTACAATTATCATATCTGCTTTGAGAATTATCTTTTATTAAGGAGCTCGAGGAACACCATTTTTAGTTATAGTTTGACTTTCTGCAAACCTATTCTCGGTCTTTAAAAAAATAAACTGTTTTCGAATCATCCTAAGTGGATATTTAGATTTTTGGATAATGTGCTTAATGCATGTCTAAACACTCATAAGGTGTATAACCTTCCCCCATGTATTCCTGTATGAATGTGAAAAAAATGAGTATTGTCTTATAGAAAGCAGGTCTTAATTTAGCTCGAAAACCTCAAGCAAACATGTAAATGTCCGTTGTAGTCAAACGTTGGAGAACTAGGAAACTTTTTAAATGGGACAGTAATAAGTGCGTTAAATTTACCCAAACTGAAGGCTTAAGTTAATAGAGAGGACCACAAAACCAAGATTTTGCCAATCCGTTCCCTTAAAAATATTAAAAAACTCAATATTTATCGAGTTGCTTTAACTCCTAACTCACAGTCAGGACGCGTAGCTTACGTGGTTAGGGCGTTGGTTGCACACAGAGCCTTGAACTTGCCGTTATAATTTCAGTCCCGTCGAGTTTTCACAAGTGGGTTAGATGAATTAACACAGTCATCTGAGAAGATGCACTAAATATGCATTACCTAAGAAACCATTTTTTCGCATCAAATTACAAGTGTCGGAAAGTCATGCAGCGAATGGTTTGAACGTCATGGTGTAAACCAACTTTTCTCACTGAAAGCCATGTTGATGAGATCGGTTTATCTACCATACCCATCGGTCATTAAATACGCCAGCAGGTGCATTTGAACGGGACATTTGCATTTATTACCCTTTCTAATCTTCATAAAAAATGATTGTGGAAGATGAAAGCACCGTATTTCAGACAATCCCATGGTCGTTTAGCGGTGGGTTTTGGATATGAATCGTGAAGTGTAAATGACTTTCAACAATGAGGAGTAATATAAATTAATGCCATGATGCTCGAGTGCAAATGCATCTAGTTATTTTTATATACCCGCTGATATGAATAGCTGGGTCACCAAAACTAAGTGCGCTTAAGAGAATTGAAGAGCCAAAGGTTAATTTTTGAACTGACAATGGTTCGTATCGCTAGCGGCATATTCGTTGCCTGTGAATAATTCAGTAAAACTACTGTGGTTTTTGGTGACAGTGAATTTGGTTGAGTTTTAGAACGCCCTTAAAATGCCCAAGAATACTAAATATTTTTCATTGCTCTCAGTCGATTGCCAGAAAAGATGAGTTCTCTAGTTAACGTCCAAGAAATTCTTCAAATAAGATAGTCCTTGAAAGTATTTACGGAAATAGTGAATTCTTGGGCGTTCTTTTTGAAACAGATAGCCATTTCGGTCATTTTTGAAGAGTGAAAATAACGTAAAACTTAATTGTCAACATAAAAAGGAGGTCAAAACAAAGGCAAATTTCAAAATATGCTCTATATAAACGAAAACCTTCTTTGATATGCAACTTCATAAAAAGGGCCTTTTATGGCATTTGACTGACAGTTATCCAAAAACTTCATCTGGTTCTAAAATAAAGCCAGGGATAAATAGGATAATTTGACCCACTTTTTCATTTTCATGAAAATGGCAGATAGCTTTTTGCCGCGGACGAAAGAACTCACATATCTTCTCGAATCAGAGACATTTGATTTATCTCTACTCACTCTTAGTTTTTGTTCTTAACTTATAAATGCCCCACTGACTGGCCAAATAGGCTATGAAATATCATCCAGAAGACACTAAATGTCAGAAAAAGTATCTGACCCAATGCTCATAAGTTAACACGGTTGCTTGGCGGTGGCTTATTTCATTTTTTCCAGGAATACCCGCACATTCCGGGAAAATATGAGTACAATGTAACAAAGGAATGCTTGTAGGCATTATTAGGCTTTTGAGGATATAAAACCGCATATATTTAGAACTCTAATTTTTTAGCTTAAAAAGCTACTATTACTCCGACAGCAATGTGTCTGGTCACATCCTGCTCCACGGGAATTACTCGGAATAAAAAATCAATTTTCGATGGACTACGTTTGTTTTGCTTAAGTTTTCCGAATTAGATTACTGCCTTCGGGTAGAAAAACACCCATTGATGACCAACCTTGGCTTAGGAACATTATTTAGGAAGGAAAGTTGTTGAATGTGTGTCAACGCTGATTTAAGCCCGAATTTGTAACTATTTGGTCAGATAAAATTACTCAGAAGCGTAGTCTGCCGGAAAAGAAGATTTTTCGGACCGAATCAAGCGAATAAATAAATTACACAAGCTTAATGTGCTCCAAAATAATAAGCTCATTTTTCGTCATCATTTTTCATGAGTTAGGTCACGTACTATATGCACTTTTTAAGCCGCTCATGCGTTTAAAGAGGTCTTTTAACTGGAAGTTACTGAAAGCTGAAATACGCAGATGCCTTACATAAGGTAAGAGCTTATGTCAGGCTCCATAAAAGAGGATATAGTTCATGGATGTGTGGTCATTTTGCAGGAAATCCGGATGATGCCGGAGACAGGCAAAACTATATACTTGTCTTGATGCAGTGTTTTTCCTAGGATGAATGCACTTGGATTCGCAATATCCATCCGGACTTTTCGCCTTATTAATTTTGTTATCAGAACGTCCTGAAGACTGAATTTATGCTTCACGTCTCCCTAGGTGGATGAAAGAAACTCAGAAAATAAGTAAGCTGCAAACTTTAGATGCCCAAGTTTACGTATGGAAAATGGAGCCACTTTTAAACAAGAAAACAAGTAAATATTACCATTCTCTGGGTCATGGACAAGTTTTTGGGTCAGCAGAATGTTTTAAGGCCTAGATGATGTTTCCAAATCTAACGTCATCAGTTGCATCCTCGTTGAATAGTTATATTCGATAATGTCAGAAGACCTTATCTGACTATTACAAGGCAAGGAATTAGTTAAATTAATGCCTCTATGTGTTTACGATCAGCATACACAACGGGATTTGTTTGTAGTAAAAATAGCCTTCAACGCCCGAGACCAAAATCTCCTGCGCTTCTATCATTAAACGTCAGTGGACACTGTTGACTAAACTGATCACTGAATTCTTTCTGGTGCACAAATAGCTTGGACACCAAACTGTCTGCATTTCCCCTCCAGAGGGAAAAGAACTTTACATCAGAATTGGATCATGTGGTACATATGACGTCACTTTGCTAATTACTAATTTATTGAGTTACAGAATCTTTTGTGTTACTTTAAGCTTTCTTTATTTCTGTCGCCGTTATAGGCTACCTGTTGTCATCGGGTAGACTGCCTCTTCCTTTATTGTATTGATTTTATGAGCAAATTTATCCGCTTCGTATCTATGCCTGCCATGTGGGAGCAGGAAGCTGTTGAGGACAAATGGCTATGAGTTTTTACGTTTCATAAAGTTTACAGTCAAATTCCACCCAGTCTATGAATGGGCATATACATTGATCACAAAAATTCTAAAAAAATTATATTATTTTGAACCACGGACAAGATAAAAGATGTAATGGTTAGAAAGTATTCTGGAACACCACAGACTTCGAAATTTCGAAAACAACTAAATGAAGGCATTCATTGTACTTACTTTTTTTGGCTGTATCCATATATGCGCATTTATTTATTGTCCTTAGCGAGAATTTTAGAAATAGCAGAATTTAATGAATAATTTTGTTAAACATGTATTTGTGGGAAATTTTGAAACATTTACGATTGTTAGCACCTCAAATAAGGACGATTTAAAGTGTTCATAAACTCATTATACATTTTTGAGGCTAATATTGTACTTTAACCTCAACGATACTTGGGCCAGCCCTGATTAGGACTTTAATCATCAGAATGCCATTACTGACAATGACAGAGGAAACTGGAATGGCCATTTATGTCTTACTAGCCGTCATCAGCCTGCTATACTCCAGCCCAGGTTGGCAAGATTTGAGGCTTGAACTCACAAAGTTCCAACGCCATAACTATTTAGCCACGGGATCGTTGTCCTCTCGGCTGCTATCAGATACATTAACAGTGGTAGAGGGGCACTGACCGATTGCGTTACGGGAAATACTCTTCCCGTTTTTACTTATAGTTTACTGTCGAGCCCCGTCAACAGCCAAACAGGGGCGAGCATTAACAGTACGGCTGTGTGAGCTCCAAGTCACAACGGGAAGAGTATGTCGCGTAAGGCGATCGATGAGTGCTCCTTCAACAACTTAGTCACGATCTTTGTGGATGTAAAAGTAAAATGGTCGAGATGTGTCGCTAGAGCTACATGTATATGCACGCGGAAAATTCCTGCGCATGTTTTGATCACTTACCTCGTTTATCTTATGTGAAGTCGAAGATTATCTGATTCACACTATGCTTTGCTAGTGAGATGCACTTTTGAGTAGAGTTCGCAGATTATGAACAGGGGAAAACAAATGCTGGATAGTTCATTCCTAGTGGCTTAAATTAAAAGACCACACCATGCAAACTGCAAGCTAAAGATGCAGATATGAGAACAGGTAGGCTTGAAGTAATACAGGACCTGGCTAACAGTTTTTATACTAGCAAAATCACAAAATACACAAATGCACTTACACCTAACGACGTCAGAGTTCCATGAATGGTGCTTAGATTCAAGTTATTTACAATCCAACTGGGCTCTCTGGCCATATACGCATCATGTTTCACTGTATCGCATACTGTTGTTTTGTAAACAGCAACACATCGTCCTCTGTAGTGATCATAAGTTTTCATCTTTAAACGTGTAGTTGAGGGTTCGCCTGTTAACTCAGAAAAATAAATATATTTGAAAGTAGAGCAAAGCATGCCCTAATAATAGTATATTAATAAACAAGAGAAATGTATGTGTGGAAATTCCATAATCCTGTTTATAGCTGACTACGACGTCTCACGAATCCCCTTTTTCCATTTAAGTCGATCTATCAATGAGTGTGATTAATTTCAGTAATCCCTCGTTATATCGCAATTCGACATTCGCGGTTTCGCACTATCACGGATTTTATAAACCAACATGTCTAAATATATATGGTAGATTTTTCGCTGGTTCGCGGATTTCTGCTGATAGTAAGCTTTTTATTTCTGGTACAGACTTCCTTAGTTGGTTTACCAAGTTTATTTCCCACACGAGACCATATTAGCGCATGGATGTAGTACGCATTAGTATAAATTCTGGACTACATACATACTTTTAACAAATTTTAGGGCTTTATGCTGTAAGTTATTTAAGAAATGTTTGTAAGAATGTAAGAATAAGGACCTAAAAAGGCAAAACTAGAAATTTAAATACACGGTGTTTACTTCGGATATCTTCACTTGTAAGCCCCCCAAGATCTTAGAGAGTACTGTTAATCAAAACACATTCAAAAATCTCAGTATTCGAAAGCTTTTACACTTCTGGTTGAAATTGCGAAGCAATCAAAGGACCTGTAGATTAAAAAATAATAGCCTAGGAATGAAGTCACAGAATTCGTAGTTTTACTTTATGACATCTGACAAAACAGGCAAGGAAAGAAATTTCGGAATCTCAACACATCCAGGTCTTTTCCTAGGGCACAAGTAGGCGGAAAAGTAATTTCATTTTGATTAAATGTCTATTTGCAACAACAGTTTATTATTAACCACCAGGATAACCTAAAAAATACAAAAAATACACATAAAAGCACATGCTGCCCGCACTGAGCGTTGTTACATAGACAGGGAAAATTTTCATCCTAGGATTTACATGTTTAGGCACTTAAAAATTCGCGAAGAAGTAGATCAGGAACTTTAAAGGAGTCCAATCTGTACAGAAGGTGTCGGAACTAGCCTCAAGGGCGAGGAGATGAAGGAGAAGGGGAGGAGGAGGAAAAGACCTAACCATTTTCAGGTCAGACTGGATAGAGTGCCCCCCGCCCCCCCCCCCCCTTCTTGGAGAGTTCGACACCAGTCCAACCACTGAACAGTGCTGTAAGACGCAGATCTTGACAATAAAAAAAGTGAAGGCGAGATCAGCAGAACTAAATTGATTTAAGACGTCAAGCATTTTTTTCTTACAGAAATTCGATTGCTCCTTTCGTGATGGGGACGTTACTTACTACCACGAGGGCAATCCCCTTCTTAACTCGGACACTGTTCGAGTTACAATTTTCTTCTTCCGGAACAACTATTCAATCATTCAGACCGCGGACATCGCCGTGGACATAATCGACCCACCAAGAACGATAAACTTGACCGCTGATGAGGGCCGAGAAAGTTCTTTCAAGTGGCTCGATGGAAGTGGCCCTCGGCAATCTAGACTCTCTGGCCCGCAGCAACTCCATGTAGAACATGTAAAAGCTCTCAGTGAGGCAATTGACCCAGCTGTCTTACACATTCGGTAAGCCCTTATTTTATGCGCAATGGTCGAGGCAATTTCAAGCAAAGTGAAAGAACCTTTCCAGGGAAAGTGATTTTCCGGTAATAAAAATAAATTTCACGTCCGTAAAAGTGTACGATACGAGGGAAGAGGTTTTTTGAAGTTCTCTATTAATTATTTTGTGTTTAAGGCCGGATTCTCCAAGTCCACATGGTCTGAAAACCTAGCTCAGATTGCTGCGGACTCGCTTTCGGAGGAAAGATTGCCTGATAGCACAAAAGGCAATCACGTTATCTTCAGCTTTAAGCTATAGCGCAGACATAAAAGTGGGTTAATGCTTAGACAGCGTCAGTATGCGTGCTTTATGATTGTGTAAGGTTCCTTATTTCACACACTTTCATTAGAAATATGCTACTTCTGAAACGTGATCCGTGAATGCAACTTATCCCGACGCATAAGACTAGATGCCATATCGAACTAGCGGTTTTTGTAAAGTTATTAGAATGTGTTGTTAAATCGAGGATTTACTGATACTGCAGTCGCACCTCTTCTACAGAACTTGGCCAGACTACGTTCAACATCAATCCATTTCGCAAGGAAATCATTTCAGGGAAGTAGTATAAAGCCGTAGTGTTGTTTACGCAGACGTTTCCGCAACCTTTTCGTCTACAGCCAGGTGCCATGCTCCCTAGATTATCGGACTAAGAGTCTTCGATCACGTTGAAGCATACATTTTTAATTTTTTAAAACTTTGTCTCCACATGCAAGTAAAAGGCGGCTAACTGACCTTGAGTCTATCTTCGCTCAATACGGAATGCATCGTGTTCATGGGCTATGTCACTGTATTTAATGTTAACATACCCCGGAGTTGCAGACGAAATCAGACAGGCTTTCAAATACAAAATGCAGCATTGATAAATCAGATCATATCCTCGAACGAGATAGCGTTATCGTCTGGGCTACTGTATAGCCTTATATTCACTGGTTTTATAAGCCTGCTTACGGGAAATGACTGCTTTTCTGGACACATTTTTGCGTGTCATGAATGTTAAGCTGTCCCTTCAGGAGCAAATGGATAAGCAATAGAAATTTTGTGAGATATAATTTATAGGAAGATCGGACAAAGTGCTGACGAAAAGGAGTGGACGGAAAAGGTAGTTTCTGACTTATGGACTGCCATCGGTCGGAATATCAGAGGTTTAAGTCGGGATCTGTTAGTCATTGTATACCTGGACAAATGCTCTTTCAATTAAACCACGAGCCCAGGTCCCATCTGCTGCAAACGGAAATAGCTCAGGGTCCATAAGGATGACGTTTTGTCTTGTAGCACCAAGTCAAAACCATTTGTACAAGGTCACATATATGAGCAACCAGCCAGGAACTTCAACAGGAGTGAGAGGAACTACAATGGCTATTTCCGGCCCATTTAACCGTCACGAGTATACCATACCCCAAACTGTGAAACTCTGATAACTTAACCAGGGTCAGTTGCCTGGCGAACCACATGATTTATCTCTTCAGCGAAGAACTCACGCTCTGCCGTCGGCAACCCAGTACTATTCTCGGACGTCCTTGTGCTACTATTTGTGCGAGCTCCACACCAAAACTTTAGTGAAAAAATCCAGCATGCCTTGTAATCTATCCATCCTTCATTCAGACCATATCAGATGTCGTCGTTCCTGTGATGATTAGCAAATGAATATTCACAGATTTAAAGGATAAATTGGTCTTTTATTTAAAAAAATATCAATTGTGAAAATGTTTAATTCCCGCAAAAATATTTCAAACAACAAATCTTTTTATCAAGTTTTTATAAGAAAAATAAGTAGACATTCATATGCATCGATACTCAGGAAAACGTAACGATTCTCCTGTGGGAAAAGTAAATATAGAGGGCAACCATATTATTCAGCCAAAAACAAGATCTCCCGGTTCTTACATCATCCAACATGATATCTCTAGATTATCGATCTCGGCAGCACGTGCCGTTAAATCTTTCTGACTGAAAACACTGAATAGCAGTTTCTTCAATGGTCCACAAGACTTCGTATTGATCATTTTTCATGAGAAATTTGGGTAAATTCCTGGTGTACATAAAAACCTATCTGATTTTACATTCTCCACAAAAAGAATACCATAAAGCATGACATGCGTTGTTAGTGCCTAGCTGGTACTGAAAAAATACAAGGCCCCACAAAAGTCTTCAAAGAATTGAATTACCGTAACTGCCTTATCTCAAGAAATCTATGAGATTTTGCGAGGTATTGACAATCTTCTGCCCTTTCGTTTCAATTTCCCATACTCATTAATAATCAACTACATAAAGATATTGTCTGGACAACTTTCGCGTACGGCGAGACAGAGAAACATGAGAGCATTTAGCGGCTTTTCGTATATACACTTGTTTACAGTCCCAATTATCAGGGTGTTAAAACAAAATACACATAAGTTTATTACTGAGTTTTTTTTGGCACAAAACGTCACAAATTCGCAAAACTGAATTTTTAAATGAAATTTACCCTTGGTTTCCCAAAAAAAATGTGATTTCTCATATCCCCCTTTACCTGATTTTCATGAACGCAAGATAAAATTTTTCGTTCTCTGGAGAGCTATATTTAAACTTTTTCTGTCTTATAATAATATTCGTTTAAAGTACAACGCACGCAAACAAGGAAACTTGGTCCAGAAGGTGCAATAACGTAGGAAAACACCTGGAAATAAAGAAACATAGAATTTGAGCCCATTTTGCCCAGTTTGGCCTTCAATAAACAGATCAGAAATGAACGCTTCCTTAGTAAACAGCATTTTGGCCTCAAATCAGTACACTGACACAATTAACAACTTCAAATGTCTGCCATACTACCACCTTCAATTTATAGGATGATATTTCATGAGTTCGGTAATCTACTGGATGCAACATTCACTTAAAACATTGAAGGACACAGGAGAAACTAATAATATTTCAGCTGAGCAGGAAACCACCACTGCCAACTAATAAAAACGACGGAAGCAAGAAATAACCCGGACAAAGAGCTTTTTACCTGAGCTAAATTCTCCTCGTCCCAAGGTGAGGTAGCCCGGCACCCACCTGAGTCTTTCCAATCATGAAATTTTTATGAGTGTCACGTGACATACCCTCTTGACTGACCTGTATCGAACAGCCCTAGTTTATCGATTTATTTATCCCACTCATTTTTTTCTGTTCTTAGCTACGATGCCAACAAAGAAGACTGTCGCATTTCCTACACTAGTCCCGAACTCACTCTCAATGCTCCCACCGAAAGAGCTATGGAGCAAATTAGTGGTCATCCCTATCAGACATTCTGGTGGGAACCGAATGCCGGTCTCTGGAGCCCACGCATGGGAAGGCCATTGGCCAGCGGCGCTGCCATTGGTGGAAGTCGCCGGTGGCCGCTGTTCGGCCAGGTTGTGGCCTTCAATCGGACTGATGTGAAACATTTTGAGCATGAATGTCAGGAGGGCCTTCTAAAGGGCTACAGGTGAGGCTACAGCGTGAACTCCTCGTATTCCCGGCGTGAAGTCATATGACTGATATTCATGAGTAGAAAAAAATAGAATTCCAGGCGCTTAATTCAATAGGAGTGAGCCCCTACAACCAGAGGGTTATTTTTTGGTCGGATAAGTTGTGCTAGATAAAACTGCCGTGTCCTAACCCTAACACTAACTTTAACGTAGACCTTAGCCATAGCCCTAATTTCAACCCTAACAATACTTAGGTCTGGAAGTGGATGACAGACACCAGATAAAATCGGAAATGTATTGGCCTAGACGTTTTACGTGACGAATGGTGGTCAGGTAATGTATAATAAAGAGACCGAGATCTGCGGAAATTGCACGAGGAGAAAGATAAGTAGGTCGTTATGCGTATTTTTCCACTGGTTTTAACTGTCCATACAGCTCTTTACCGGAGGAATGTATAACGATCATTTTTTCATTCCTATTAATGCCCACTATTTTCAGTTCTGTTACCGACATAAGTACTTATTTAGTCTTTCAAAAAAAAATTTGCAATTCTAAAATGTTTTAAATCGTTTATACCATTCGTTTATTAGAATCATATTTTGGGGTTGCCTGATTTTACTATCGAAACTATGCAACATAACCCTTGATCGGTACGATATCCTGCGAGTACTAGAAGGCTTCTTGGTATGGTCATGTGCACCCATGTCATCATGAACCCTTAGAAAACATTAGCAAACGTTTTTTAAGACAAAAAGTTTCCTTTCGCCAGGTAAAAATTTGCATAAAAAGTCAAATTTCTTCAAAATGAATAGTTGTGCTTTCTTTTTCATGAAATGTGATGCAATTTATGCAGGCCTTGGAAGCTATTGAAAAATATACATAATGTTAGTAGTGCTTTCAAGTTTACTCAGTTCAAAACCAGAATGGTAGTTTGGATCGGACTCCGAAGTAGCGTCTTAGCTACTTGGTTTTGCAGCTCTACCCAAGTACTCGCTTCCATTTGGAAGTATATCAAAATATTTGGTCCAGGAGTTTTAGTAGGTACGGCAAGTGAAGCAGTCACATTTTAACTCACACGCCAACAGAATAATTAAAGGTTCAAAGCACAAAAATTAAACGCTCCAGTTTTGCAAGGGCGGAGCGAAGTGGGTCTAGTTGAATTTCTCGTATATAAAAAACGATATTAGATGGCATTTTGATTAAAGACCAATTAAAATTGCCGTATACAGCCCACTGTCTAGAGTAAAACGGATTCAAACAGTGTGAAATTTTGGTAACTAATAGGTTCATGAGGACAGATATTTTGGAGCAGATGCATAAACTACAAATTCCGAGGCTCAACAGTTTGTCAGCGATGTACCAGATAAATCTTTGCTCTTTGCGATTTAAGTATTTTCCAAAATTACATTTTAACAGTCACAGCTATTTCACAGTTTCTAACAGCATTATGCACTGATCTTCGGAAAGTCGAAAGCAAAACGTTTACACTCGCTATTTATTGCGAATATTTATAAGTAACTAATCTGCGGTGATTATTGTTCTAGGGTGAAGTGATATAAACAGTAATTTCTTTGCTAGTTCTTTCGCAAAAGTCGCGTCTGTTTGGTCTGGTAAATGTTGTGGTCAATTTTAAACAAGGTCCACGAACGAATTTCTCGTCTCCTATTTCTGTACAGAGGGAACAGCTGGGCGTCAGTAAGCTGTAACCTCTTCCTCCCGCAGAGACTTCAGTTGAATCACGGACATGTTCTAAAATTGCTAATCCCTCTTTCAGAAGACATAATGTTCATCGAAATTTAATAGCAAGAAAACTCTGAACTGTAGAAAACAGGTTATTTGCCGTGACAAAAACTTACGTCTTCTTTGATGTGTTTGCGACAACGGAAATCCAGACACTGAAACACAAAGATTCATATTTAATGACCGAGGAAAAAAAACAAATTATAGGTGGTTCTTGGTGGTAGCTCTACATGCAAACTGATTTTTTAAGTTGGAAAACGGCCAAAGCACTTAAGTTGGAGAACTACAAGAACTTTTAGCTGCTGATAAATTGATCACGGCAAAACTTGATGGAGACTTCTCTTACTAGAATAATTCCCTTTATCTGACGTGGAATGCGGGGACGAAGGAGATCACTGACCTCTACAGTCCTCATTTTGTCGTTTGTTCTTCACAATAATTCTGCCCTACATATGGTGATGCCACTTGGTTGCAACGAAACATGCTGTTAGCCAACAAGAATGTTTCTGACACGTAACAGATTGAGTATATTTGAGCGTTTCTTAGAAATTCATGATCAGTCTATCTGCGGTTAACGACCTGCATTAAATTTCTGATATTTGAAACCCCTACTGCTGAATGTCAGAGCCTTTCTTAGCGAATTACTGTCCAAGAGAGAAGAACCATCCTCAACACACAATATATACAAACAATAGCATTGCTCATTTCTACAAAAATAAGGGCAACTTCATTTTTGACAGCCTGTTTAAGAAAGTAAACAAAATATGGATCTGTATAAAAACGTGTTAGTCGGGCAAAATTCTGCTCGTACGCACGCATTAAGCGTATTTTGAACGTCTAAACAGGCTTCCAAATAGCAAATATAGCCTATTTGGCTTTGACTTTATATTGTGAAATGCAATCCATAGATATATAGTACCTGATAGTATCGTGGTTTTTAAATGAACGTTTTTTCCACAAACCCGCATGTTGCCCATTCATTTTGCTATTTATGGATGCTGCGTAATATTTTCTGGGAAGTATATTAAGCAATTTAAGTTTCTGCATAATTTTTAGTCTGTTGCGCCTCCTTCAAATAACTTACACAGGAAGAGAACCTATTTCGATTTCAAAAAATTAAAAAAAAATTATTCAAGGAGAATTTACTTTTCCTCCTTTAAACGTGACCTTTTCCTCGATCATAATCATTTAATACCTTATGGCTTACGACAGAGACTTTTAGGTGTTTCAAATATAAGATAATAGTTAGGGGGCACACTATGTAACTTAATACAGCTCTATGAATGCGCAATCAATTGATCATACGAATAACTCTGCCAGTATCTAAAAGCCTCTTAACCAAATCCTCTAAAAGTCAAATTATCCTTTATCTCCACAAAAATTAAAGAAAAAGTACTTATCTCAAAACTTAACTTAAAAAGTGAAGAATCAGGGAAATTTAAGAAATATTTTTGATTGATTAAAACAAACACTTTGTAGGCAGTTATTTTATAATCAATTTTTAAGCTGGCTGGAAATGTTTGCAACCCAAAACCCGTATGTTATTAGGTTTGAAGAAGTTAAGGATTATTTTGCATGATGGCTAGTATTGAGCCTTTTTGAGTACTGCATGTCGATACTGCATGTGCACCCTAGTTTTAGATTTTTCTCTACATCGCCCATGGCTATTGTAATCCACATTCACAGTTCCCATAGTTGGGTCAGAGAATGTAAATGACATATTAACTTTGCAAATAAGATGATAAGATAAACGCTGGAACGAGTCTTAAATGGACGGAGCTTGTCTAATGATTAATGAACCTGTTCTATTGTCTTCTGAATCCATCCGTAAGAGACTTTAATCAGGCAAGATGACGGAATAATAACCACAAGTACACCTCTCTCTGTCTCTTGGCTAGGATTAGGACTTAAACGTCTCGACATATGAGCACTGCGCGCTCTATGCTGGTTTCAAAAGTTATCACAAGAGGTTCAGGTTTCAAACAGATCTCACCTTGTCCAGCTGGCCCAAAAGAAGCGGCGATGGCTTGATCTTCGTAACTTGTTGGCCGATGTCCTTCTTGGCACGCAGTTTTAGTTTCTATACGAACTACACTCAAGGAAGAGTTGGGAGAATTGTCCATTCACTGAGTAGGTCGAGGCTACAACGTGTATGGTCTCGTTTTTATTTAGTCTACCACTAACTTCGAAAACTTCAATTTCACTTTTTAAGCTGAGGATTGATTTTTTTAATATTTGAATGTTCGTGATTGTTCGAAACATCCGGGCCAGACCTGTGTCAATTTTAAAATGTTATACCGATTTTGTGAAATGGCAGCTGCCGTCTGTGTGCCTGGAGTTGAGCTGTCATTGAAGGTAGGTTACCAAAACCTGATCGAGCAGTTAATTAATTTAAGCAGTATTTGGAACGGTTATTAAACGGCGGACCAATAGCAGAATTGTGTCCCTTTCCAGTTAAAGGACATCTAAATTCATCCAAGCAGTCGTAGGTAAGGTGAGAATTCAATCTCGCAGCCATAATAAAGCCAGTAGGCTTGATCAATTTTGTTTACTTTTTTTCCCCTTAAAAAAATCCCTGTGTAAATTTGTTCCCGCAAACCAAATGTAATAGGAATTGTCAGGTATAAGGCACTTTTTAAAAGTCCGAGGCGGCAATCAACTCGCTTTCAACTATCCATTATCCGGCCCGTACAGAAAAATGCGTCAAGGTGGGGCAGCGAAAGCCAAAAAAACAACCAATGAACGAAGCCGACGAGGGAGAGGGTTAAGGGTTTCCAGACATGTAAAAGCGGGGGAGGTAGTAATCACGATCGAGTTCCATCACGGGGTACAGGGGGTCAGGGACTATTTGTGTTTGGTTTTCCTAATGTAATGTGGTAGACAATGGGTAGGAATGTGTGAGGCTATGTTTAGGCCACAGTAGCTGAAGGTCTTGAATGAACACCTTCTACCAGCTTAAGCCTAAGCCGAGAGGTTACCACCCCCTGTTTGCCCACGAGCCCGCGGACGAAGGAATTTGAAGTCTTTTACTAGCACCCTGGAGATAGCTAAAATTGCACTAGCGATGGACCATAACTTACCTTTTATTGAGCCAAAAACGAATGGTTTTCATACATCCACTGGGATAGACACTGCGTACGGTTGTCAAATTAACACACTCAATAGGAAAAAAAAATAACGCGTAGATGTGCGTTGAAAAGTCCTGAATAGCCTCCTTCTCCTTATTTTCGAGACAAGGAAGGAGAGAGTGTCAGAAAAGTATTTTTTATCTTTGCCGCAGAACAAAAGTTTGATGGGAATAACATGTGTTATGGGCCCTATTGTCTGGTTATAAGGTGGCCCAGCAAATAAGATATGCCAATTTGTAGCAAGATAACACTAAAAAGCATAAGAAGTATCATCAGTTCCACAAGAAATGAGGACCCTGCTGGAAAATGGTGCTATGTCTAGATGTACCTCGTATTTGTTTCGTTCATATGTGTCATATAACATTCATGTGACCAGGTTTTTCAACAGGCATTCCCGATTTGCTTCATGTTTGGAAAATTAAAAACCTACTCATTGCTGTCCACTGTATATTCAGTGCGGGTTTTGTGGTCAATTTTCCTGCTCGATCGACGGCGCCGAGATAGGTTCCTCTGCTGGATCCCGTTTAGTGGACGTCGTTATGAGGTAACTCGTGAAAAGCCTAGGCACAAGATTTGGATGGTGTTTTCGAAATAGAGGGTAAGAAATTCGATTCGGATAAACTCATTAAAAAAGGGAAGCAAACTCATCCAACATTAAATTTAGCTCCAAAATAGGAAGGGGTCCTCGCTTACTTTAGTCCTACGACGTAGAATGTCCGTTGGGACAGTGCCTAGAAGCTTTTTCCGTAACAAAGTTTATCCAGGGACACAAAATATTTTTTTAGAAATCTATTGCACTAAAATAATAATCTCAAGTGCTCCTTATAAGACTACCTCAATAAAGTTAGCCTATAAAAATTACCGATAATATTTTTTTCCAAACATGAGCCACTGTGCCGTTCATTGCAGTTTCGGTGGCATAACATACTGCTACTGACAGGTTTTTGTGCCTAAGAATAACAGTTAAAGTGGAATTGTCTGCCTTCCAATTTTTCACTAACAGAAAATTTAATAAGATAGGGGCTTAAAAGTAGTTCAAATTTTCTAAGGGAAGAAAGAACTAAAGTTCATCTTCACCCCTTCACACGGCTTTTTCCCAAGGGACCAACTGTTCTCAAAATTGATAGGCTTTTTAAATGTCCTCCCGCAAGTATATTTGTTTTTTGACTCCAATTTTCCTTCGGTGTGACAGGCCAAACCAGGTGCCTGGAAATGTACTTCATTGAAGTACTGTCGGATTTGGCAGCCTTCTGGATATAAGTAAACTTATGGATGCATTAGTCCTCAAGTGATCTGCATGACCAATCTTGTTAGAAAACGTTCCGTCTTAATGCACGCAGGAGGGTGTTCAGTTATCCCACCACCTTCTATGAGGCTGAGAAGCAAAAGTTGACACTCTTTTGACGGATTCTGAATCCAATCAAACTGATTTGATTGCCTGCATAAACATGCCATATAGGTTTCGGGGAAACCGAACTTGTTCATCAGAACGGATTTTTCCTAGTGCAGACGTTTTTATGTACTAGCGCTGTCTTCTCCTTTTTCATTGGTGCCTGGAACTCGTCTCTTTGTTTCTACCACCAAAGCGTTTACCGTCAAGAATTTACCAGAATTTAAAACAACCGGTTGCGCTAGTCAGCCTTGAGCTGATATAATTTTTGTTTTTCGTTATCTCAGCCTTTTGACAGATGTTTGTAGGGATTGACGGCCGCTGGTGCTTGTAAGCCTGCCTCCTCTTCCTATGGGTTCGTCGTGGGGCCTTCCTCACTCGCATTCTTCAAGTTCGGTGTGACCATCATGCCATGCACGTAGTGACGCAGGACTTTATAGGCCACAGGCAGGTCTAAATTGCCGTTTACAGACTTGGCATCTGAATGCCATACCTCTAGTGTGAGTCGTTCCTCTTGTGAAGAACCCCGGCTTAAGATGGTCGCTCTTTGAAGGGTAAAAGTTTTACCAGTTTCTCAAAGCCCGGATTATACATTGTTTTCTGCTGAGCGTATTGCAACAACGAATATAAATTGGTTGTTTCCTAAAAAAGAGCAACGTAGCTGAAAAAAAACATAAGTCTGATGATCTTTAAGCTTTGAAATGCGTCCGGCACAAGAGGCCAATCGAAAAAACGGCCGTTCCACAACACGTGGCATGTCCCGGTTTCAGTTTACCTACAGGACAATTTAAAGAGAGATCACTTAAATTCCTTTTCACATAGAATCGGTGTATTGGTTCTCACGTGCTTAATATAGAAATCTTATTTTCTGGTCTCGATCAGGTTAGACATGGGGAATATATACCACCCCCCCCCTCAGTGGCACTTACGCTAAATTTCGGGCAGTACCTATTCGCATGTCCCAGTCCTAAGCCTAACATTTAAAGGTAACCTCCTTCTAATTTAACGCAAGGCCAACTGAAATACGGGGAAGGTGTCTATTACCGTCGCTTACCTGCGAATATGTCGATTTGCCATGAAGGTCAGCCAGAGATTTTGCCAATAAGAATGTCTGTAATTGTTTAATGGATAAACAGTTTCAATTAACATTTCCTAACTAGCTCAGAAAGGCTTCGTAACAATGGGAAATGCACCTGCATGTGTTTGACCTTCTTTTCATGTCCAATTATACCTGTTTGGTTGAAAGTCATGATTCATTTTTGAAGACTCGCAATGGTCAATGAGGTATTGAGAATGGGAATAGTAAACGGGGTTATGTATGTCAAATGCTAAGTTTTGGAGATACAAGCTCATGATAAGCATGAGGATGCCTAAAGGCGTCAGAGGGAGTCAAAGTTTAAAACTGCCACTTTTATTTAAGGGAAATTGGTGACGAATGGTTAAGCGAACCTTCCAATGAACACAGTCGATATGTAGGCGTCTAATAGGGCATGCTGGCAATGGACTTGGGCAATGTAAAGGACGTAAAAGGGCAGTAGCATTTTGATAGTAAAAAGAAATGTATATGCTTACCGTCATCGTTCAAGTGAGCTGTTTTTAGCAGCGAATTAGACAGTATTTCACACCTACCTATCTAGGCCTACCTACACGCCTATCTAACCCTAACTCTTACCCTTAACCCAACCCTACCCCTATCTAGCGTGCTACTTGAAAGGTTAGTAGGGTTGTAAAATAGTTCGTTGCCAGTTAGTGGAATCGCGTAAATATTTTTGACCGATTGCTTCCAAAAGAAACGAGCCCATCGCTCCAGAGAGAGGCAATTCCAGGATATCAGACCTTAAGCTTGCTAATGTCTGAATACTTTCAAACTTTCACTATTCTTGTACCCCTGCAAATGAAAAAGTCTGGTTGACTTTAAATAGCCTTGGTAAAACAACATAAAACTGAGAGTTCAATTTAAAAGACCCTTGTTTAGAAGGGTATATGAGTGCCGGTGCCAACAATCCTCAACAGGTACTTCGGAGGCCTAAAATGGTTCTGGAACCGAGACCGTTTGCGTACCAATACCACCACCAGCACCACCCCAAAATAAAGAATACAAAGAGTTAAAAAAAAAATAAACAATAAGAGGAATTTCCTAACCCGTCGTTGTTTTTTACTTAAAACCAAATAAGAAACAGTCATTCTTTGATGACATGTTTGGATTGTTGGTTGCCATCAGTGGCAGTGGGTTCCTACTTAACATGAGAGGAAATGTCTAAAGTCGGTTATCGGATCAGATTCAGTTGCAGGCAAAGCAACGACGTCAGCGGAATTTGGTTATTACCCAGTACACGGACGGCTGAACATGCAGTGGCAGTGAGAAGGCTAATGCCAATCAGAAGCCACGGCTGATTTACTGAGAGCCAACCACATGCTCGCTTTTGACAAGGCCGAATTTCTCATGAGAGGCGAGAACCGCTTGCGCAGCGCGATGCTCACGGTCCAT
The DNA here is from genome assembly GCA_017591395.1 of Schistocephalus solidus. Lineage (NCBI taxonomy): Eukaryota > Metazoa > Platyhelminthes > Cestoda > Diphyllobothriidea > Diphyllobothriidae > Schistocephalus > Schistocephalus solidus. The sequence continues at coordinate 239,659 of WEDG01000311.1, read as the reverse complement.
CAACAAAATCAATAAGCTCTTCTCCTAGTCAATGCCAAAACTGCCTTCACTTTTATAGTGAACCTTGGTAACACGTACAATGCAGGTATTGATGAACGATCACCGATCTTTAACGGAACTCACTCATCCCACTGTGTCTTGGAGCTCCCTCTCAAGCTCCGCCGGCAGCCGCACAACGGCTAGTAGGATTAAAGGCGGATGAACAATGCCGAAGAAGACAGGGGTGACAAGAAGGTCATTTCTGGCTCATTAGCCGTCATTATCCACTCCTACCCAACCCCAGGTGTTTAGAGCTTTGGACTTTTGACCAACAGGTCGTGGGGTCGGCCTCGGTTAGGGCACTGCCTGTGCTTGGTTATGGCTGATCTGGTATTTTGTGTGGCGTCTGGCCACATGTTGCAAGAGTGGACAGGGTGTACAGCTCTGCCAGTCCCTTGCATCCGATCTCTGCATCAGATGGCTGACCGACTCGGACAGTAGACTGATGTATGGGAGCGAAGACAAAGAGGGAGAGAGAGATTGATTTCGACTCTGGGGACTCCATCCCATGGTACGCAAAGAATACTCCTCACTATGGGAAGTCTGAAGGGCTTAAGTTTATTATGCCGCACTAAACGTTGGGGGTTTTGAAGATTGCCAACTGACAGTACAACTCCAAACTCCCAGCCGATCCTGTGTGTGGAGTCATGGACTGGAGGACTGCGAACCATGCTCAAAAGCTCCTTCTAAATATTACCTCTATTACGCTCTCATGCACGTGAGTTCCGAGCCACCAACCTCCTTTGTATGAAGTTCTGATGTGCTGCGTGAGGCTCCAAGTCGTATAGGTGACAGACACAGATCATTCAACTAGTTCTGCCAGACACTTGCAACAACTCCTCGCATCAAAGCATTAAAAAATAATTCAGAAACGTCTCACACAACTACTACTTGAGGAAAGGATAAGAAAAGAGATGTGTAAAGTGCACCTATGGATAGTAAATTGGACGCATCATCATCATCATCATCATCACCATCATCATCATCATCATCATCATCATCATCATCATCATCATCATCATCATCATCATCATCATCATCATCATCATCATCATCATCACTACCATCACATCATCATCATCATCATCATCATCATCATCATCATCATCATCATCATCATCATCATCATCATCATCATCATCATCATCATCATCATCATCATCATCATCATCATCATCATCGTCGTCATCATCATCATCATCATCATCATCACCATCATCATCATCATCATCATCATCATCATCATCATCATCATCATCATCATCATCATCATCACCCATCATCATCACCATCATCATCATCACCATCATCATCATCATCATCACACACACACACACATCATCATCACACACACCACACATCACACACACACACACACACACACACACACACACACACACACACACATCATCACACACATCATCATCACCACATCACACATCACACACATTCACATCATCACACATCACTACATCTCATCACCACCACATCATCATCATCATCATCATCATCATCATTACATCACTACTACCACACACACATCACTCATCACACACACACATCATCACACATTATCACATCACACACACACACACACATCACACTCATCACCACCACCATCATCACATCATCACACACACACACACACACACATTACTCACCATCACACACACACACACACACACACACACATCACATTACATCACTCACCACACACACACATCATCATCACACATCACCATCACACATCATCACACATCACACCATCATCATCACACACACATCATCATCATCACTTCACACATCATCATCACCACCACTCACTTACCACACACACATCATCACATCACATCATCACCACACACATCATCATCATCATCACTTCACTCATCATCATCATCATCATCATCATCATCACACATCATCATCATCATCATCATCATCATCATCATCATCATCATCATCATCATCATCATCACACACATCACACATCACACACACACACATCATCATCACACACATCATCATCACTCATCATCATCATCATCATCACACTACCACATCATCATCACACATCATCACACATCATCACCATCACATACCACACATCATCATCATCATCATCATCACCATCACCATCATCATCATCATCATCACACACACACACTACCACACACACATTACATCACCACACACACACACACACACCATTATCATCATCATCATTACTCTCATTATCATTATCACCATCTATCATCACCACCACACACCACACATCACCACACATCAGCCGTGCCATATCATCATCATCATCAGGATAATCATTATCATCCTCATCATGGCCAATCACGCGGCTGTGGTGAAGAGGAAAGATGCTGGCTCTCAGGTTGCAGCTCACTCAACGGGACCAGGCCATATTTTCAAGTTTGATGAGGCTGAAATCCTCGCAGGAGGTGCTAACCACGTTAGCCGCTAGCTGCTCAAGTCATGTACCCAGGCCCACAGTCTATCTACAAGCGCAATGAACTTCCGTTCACATATTCCGTGTTGAGTCATTGGCCAAGAAGGGAAATGAGTCACGTGGGGAGGACGTGGGTGACCGACACTTCCAACAACAGGGAGCCAAATTGCCGGGTCATTATCACGCCCGCATCCAAACTGGACGACGAGATCACGGCAATTAACGATTCCGACGTGGACGGCCAAGCTATCGTCACATCAATTATGACCCCTAGCGGTGATCGTGACAACTGCCAATTTTAGTATGCATGCGATCGCGTGGCCACTACCTCCTATAAATACTGCTCACCTTGTGCATATATCCCCCTTTCTGCTACCTTCTCTGATGGTGGGTTCGAGAGAGAATCCGAAATGTCAGGCCAATAAACACCATATTCCAGTGATCACCTCTTCTTCTTCTTCTTCTTCTTCTTCTTCTTCTTCTTCTTCTTCTTCTTCTTCTTCTTCTTTCTTCTTCTTCTTCTTCTTCTTCTTCTTCTTTCTTCTTTCTTCTTCTTCTTCTTCTTCTTCTTCTTTCTTCTTCTTCTTCTTCTTCTTCTTCTTCTTCTTCTTCTTCTTCTTCTTCTCCTTCTGATCATCATCGTCATCATCATTATATGGTTTGAGTGTTCGTCTGTACTCGTAAAAGGCCAAATTTGCGTTACAGTCATGAGGGCTCACATGTCTTATTCTTCGGTTTTATAATGGACACTAGAAACATCCGGTTTTCCGACTCATCTGGGTTTCGCTTCCTTCAGTTATTACAACTGATTTGCCCTGGTAGACAGCGATCGATCTTTCGCACTTGTGCGGCCAAAATCGCATCGACTTTTTAGAGATAACATCTATGGCAACTGGATTTCCCCACAGTTCTGTGAACTCTAACGTTTTCCATTGATTTTGCTACTATTATAACCTGCTGATTCAAAATTGCCCAACGCTATCAAAACACTTTATTGGGGCGGTTAATTCCAGATTATTTACTATAATTATCCACTGGTGCCAAGAAGAGTGCTGCCATATCCAATTTTAGAACTCGGATTCAACAGGCCAGTGAGCGTTCGAGTTTCATGCTCTGATCACTTCTGTCAGTTGCGATGCGGACTTTTCAACACTACCTGCGAATAATCTTCTCTGGTGTTCCAGGAAAAAAATAAGACTTTAAGGACAAAAAGATGAGCAACACCAACAGTGAAATATTAGAAGGGTTCATGGAGTGTGAGCAATGTTTCCCGAGATACGGGCAGCAATGCTCCATGGAGACCTTGAAATTTCACCAGTTATATGCTTTGAAATGAAAATCAATTATTTCGGTTTCAGAGATTCAGCAGGTTATTAAACTCAAAAGAGAATCATACACGTCTTCATTCCCAGAACCAGAAACCTAATGCTATTCCTGATCAGACGGACATTATAAGCGCAAAAGCTAAAAAACTAAGCAATGGAATTGGGTATTTGTATCTAGAAATACAAAAGCTCCTTTTTCTTGACGAAAAGATGTCGGTTTGTTTTCAATTTCAGAATCCTGGTCAAATTTATAATCAGATAATTAGAAAACCTACTTTCATTATCTTTAGACTATTAAAGCATAAATCGATTGGCTGGAAAATATTTGGCCTAATTGGGGTGATTTTCATACTAACGCTAGCAGCTAAATGTTGGTTCATGGTGTTAAATACTGTAGCCTACCAATCGTCCGAGTCCTCAAGCCTGTGTCTAATTTTGTTGTGAATGCTTGTTAAATTCTGACTAGAGTTCGATCTCGGCAATACATTGTGTTGACTTCTGAGTACTAGAGCTTCTACAGTGTACCAATACGTGTATACCGCTCTCTGCAGCCATTTTACGATAAAGTAAAAGCGCCAATTGGTTCCTCCATAGCATACCATCGTCAGACTGCGGCCTCTCCTGTGATTAATTCCGGTCCGCTTAATCGGGAAAGTGGTTAGGGTCTTGGACTTCTGATCAACAGGTCACAGGCTCAAGCCTCGGGTGGAGCACTACCTGGGGTGGGTTTCGACTGGCTGACAATGATTATAAGCCAGAGGTGGCCATTCCAGACTCCCTTGCCTTTACCGGCAATATGCATCTGCCTTTTCTACTACTAGCTGCTGTACGGCTGCTGGTGGAGCTCGAGAGTGAGCCTCAAGGCAGAGCAGGGCAGGTGATTTCCGTTAGCAATCGTTGAGCGTTTATCAACGAATGCAAACCGGCAAGACAACGAGTCCGTGGTGCAGTGGCTGAGAGGGTTGAACTGTGACCACGAGGTCGCGGGTTCAAGCCTCGGGTGTCGCACTCCCTGGAGTTGAGTTTGATGGGCTGACGACGCTAATAAGTCAGAAATGACCATTCCAGTCTCCCTTATCTTTGCCGACAATATTCATAAATGATCACATCGTCTCATCGCGGCCCCTTCCTCCTGCATTGCTGATTTATTCCGGTCCATTTAATTGGGTAAATATGCGCGAGACGCGGCCATTCGGTGCGGTAGACGGTGGCTGATGCGGTACGCTCCTTGACTGTTGGCGTGTTTTCTGTGCAGAACTAGGAATTTCATTGCATCGACTCAAGACCTGTATTTGCTGCTCCCAAGTTTAGCTCGCAGGTCTCATATGGTGAGGTTTTACTTCCTCAATTCGGGGTCCACTTATAGCGCATAGTATCACAGGGCATTTTAATCACTACATACAGACCGAGTTGCGTGTTACCGTGCAACTAATTTCGTTCTTAAAAACATGTGACTAGCTCCTAATTTTTTGACAGGTGGCTGTTTGACAGATTGTCATCCATGACCTTGTCACCAGAAGTTTCTGAACATACTTAGTCGAAACCGCCATTGATAACAGATTGAGACGACAAGTTCAGCATAAAAAGGGCTAATAAGTAAATCTACCTACCTCAACAGCGGAAGCTAGCGTCAAAAAGCTCCCAGTGTGTTCGAAAGCTTCGAGACTTGAAAACAGCGATTTGCAATTCAGCATAAGACGAACTCTATGCTGACTAGCAACATAATAGGTTCCAATAGTCAAACCTTGCAATTTTTGTTTTAGATATCTCCACAGGAAGACTGAGAGTCCAGGAACTGACTACATACCTATCCAAGTGACCATTTGGCAACGCTTAGCAGACGGAAAGCGACAGTTAATCCAACGAGAATCCAAGTACCTGCAAGTGAAAATCGCTGGAACACGACCACTGACTCCGCCCACCATTCGTGTTTTCCGTCAGGTTAGCAATATTTTAAACCTAACTTGCCTTTATTCTGTGCAAACTTTCACCTTCAAGTAGAGGCCCCCGGAGTTCTGAAGTCAACTTTATTTGCTTACTGTTTCGGAATGTCGAAAACGACGAATTGGCACCGTTTATACGCTTTTTACAGAATGTGGTCATCTCGCATCCGCATACTAACTGATTAGAAAGCTTGCGCCAATTACGACAATCCGCGATGAGTGCTCATTGATCGATGACTTCAACGTGACCTATCTATCCGTAAAAAAGTAGTTATTTAGTACAGCAACGACATAAACACTGCCTCCTTTGCATGGTTCAGTCGAATTCTGCTCCAGACGTTGCGACAAAATACGAATTGGAAAGGTCAGGTAAGTGTACTTATGTTCTAACAACAATGACACATTTTTTGCAGTTACCCTTCTGAACTTACCTCGGGTCTTACATTGAGGATCCACATAAAGTCTGCAAACACTACCTTTTGTTACCACTATAAACTAAATCAGGCACAAGTCACCGTCCCTGCGTTATCATGCTCTGGAGCACACGGTGAATTTCACCCAAATTGGGGGTCGAACTGTGAATTGGCATCCTTCACTGTTCCAGAAAGAATCAAGTAGACCCTTTAAACAGGGAAATCATTCGATACATCTTCTGGTAGTCTTTTTAATAATTTCCTAGGGCAAATAATCAAGGGGAAAATTACTTCGATGGGCTTTCATATCTATAGTAAATTAGCATTACATAGCATGGGCATATGTGCCCTTTAACTTCTGATGCGCACTTAATTCTGCACATTCAACGGTTTGATTAGCCAAGTGGGGCTAGCAGCCAGATGCGTATGGGTATCAAAAAAGGGAACTTCATAGTCTGCTTCCCCTCCACTCTGGTGCCTCAGGCAGCTTTGTGTTTCCTCGGCAAGTACAAATAACTTTCGGCAAGAAAACCCTTTGCGTTTTATCGAGTCATACTTGGTTGAATGTGAACAAAATAGTATCTTCGAGAGTTTGGGAGTGCCGATAAAGGTCTGGTAGAAGATGAATGTGTTCTGCGTGAGTTACGGAGTTTTTTTGCCATCACGCTTGGCACCTAAGAGTTGAAGCGAACCTCGGGCCAAACCTCGATAGGTTCACGTTGCCACGCTTACCAGTCCCACTTATCGACTGCAATCCGACTAACAGAATGTCTTTGAGAACATTTCTGAGGCCTATTTGCCGTCATTTACAGGTAAGAGGAATCTATGGACCAGAAAATCTCAAATCTGGGCTTCAATCGCCGCGTCTGTGACCAACCAAAGATTGGTCATGCATTCAGAGATGCAGAAAACATTCCCAGTGGTTTTTCTGTATGTCTTCAGGTAGAAGGTATATCTAAGTGACACTGGTATATTGATGAGCATGAAAAATAATCTCAGGGTGATTCATACATGTCAGCAGGCCAGTTATAGCAAGCTGCCTTGAACACACAAGAACAACTCACACTGAAGTGATGTGTATTTTTTACATAAATGTGTGATTTATTAGTAAGTGAAACTCCTTCTCCACAGCGTAATGCATAGCAATTGCACCTCGTATTTTCATTCAGTCGAAACTGGCGCTACCGTAATTTTTAGTGATTGAGAAAGACAATATCGTAGTCTTAGGGCTGTCAAGAAATTCAGGTGTAGGCATTATTATTATTTTAGAGTTGTCTCTATCTTACGTTTCCAAGTTCGACTTTGAAGCTTACTTTACGCTTATTGAGGGTGCTTGTAGGCCAAACGAACGCTCTATTGCGGGTTGGCTGGTCTCTGAACACCTCATTAGGAATGTTTTGTGAAAATCTAAAGTTTTAATGTCAAACCTGCGGCCAAAAATGTTGGGCCTGATATTTTGATAGTACTTTCGCCATTATCAGAATGAAAAAATACGAGATTGTATATTTCATCTCTGCGAGTATCCATTTCACAGTGTAAGAGAAGAAAAGCATCCAAATGCCGGTCTTGGGTGTTCTTGTCATCGCGAAGTATGGTGGAACCCAAAAACAACTGTATCTAGGAAGGCAGTTGAGATACCGCGAGTTCCAAGTCAACATAGAAATCACACCTTGTTATTCAAAAAGAGCCGAGCACGAATGCCATTCGAAATGAGGCAGAAAAAAGTGGTTGGACTCAATTATTTTCGGGTATGCCTACTTCAGAGTCAAGTAATCTTCTGAAACAAAACGACCAGTCCAAGACAGTCAGATGGTCAATATCGAAGAAACAAAGAGTTCAACAAGTGATACGTGTGTCTGGAACTATCGCCAGATTTCTTCAACCTCTGGTAGCTGGCATTGCCCATAAACCTAAAGTACTAAACCAGCAACAGATTATAAGACTGGTAGATCCGCGTCCCAGACCAAAAGTCCCGCATTGCCTACCCGATTTGTCTAGAATATTGCTATGTTAATATGGTCAGAGAAAGCTTTAACAATGCCGAATAAGGCAGGGTAAACTGGAATGACAATTTCTGGCTCATTAATCGTCATCAGCCAACCTTACCCAACTCCAGGTGGTGCCCCACCCGATGCTCGAACCTTCGATCCGTTGATCCAAGGTCCCACGCTTTAACAATTGAGCAACGGACTCGCTGTCTTGCCAGTTTACATCGGGGATATGGACATTCTTTGATGAACTCTCACCGATCGGTTACGGAACTTAGTCGTCCGGGGCTAATTCTCGAGCTCCGCCAGCAGCGGCGTAGCAGCTAGTATTAAAGACAGAGTGGAGCTCGATAACTAGCCTCAGGCAGAACATAACGAGTCAGTTCCATTAGCGCACGGCGAGCGTTCATCAGCGAATGCTTGACCAGCAAACAGTACAGCCGTGGTACCCGGTAAACACTACAACGTCAGATTATTCTCCAAGGGCAGCAGTTTGTTCGCTTTTAAAATGTCAGGGAAATTAATTAAAATGCATGGGATCCATTTCTTCTTCTTCTTCTTCTTCTTCTTCTTCTTCTTCTTCTTTCTTCTTCTTCTTCTCATCTCAGTATAATTCTGCTAGAAACTATCTTCTACTGCTCTTAAAGCAACAAAATAAAAATATACCTTTTCAGCAACCTGGATAAGCTCGCTAGCATTAAAAACGCAAAAATTTATGTGAAACTCAAAAGTTTACGGAGTTCCAATTTAAAGAATAAGCAAACTTCAAGAAGTTTTTATCTTCCACCAAAGTACAATAAGTGTTAAATGTTTATGCATGCGTTCACATAAATATGAATTATGTTGATAAAGTGGAACCCACAAAAATAAGGGAGACAGGAAGGGCCATTTCTGGCTTATTGGCCGTCATCAGCCAGTCATACCCAATCCCAAGTGTGGAAAACCTGGGATTCAAACCCGCGACCTTTGATAATTGAGTCGAACGCTCTACCATTGAGCCACGGGCTCTTTGTTTTGTCGGTTGTGATCTGGAATATGATGATAGTGTTTTGCTCACAGATCTGCTGGAGTAACATGTATATTCCGTTGTGCCCTGGAGCTCAGACTAGAGCTCTCGCCGGCAGTCGCATAGCGACATGTAGCATATATTGATAAAGTGGAACCGACAAAGACAAGGGAGACCGGAATGGCCATTTCTGGCTTATTAGTCGTCATCAGCCAGTCATACCCAATCCCAAGTGTGGAACACCTGGGATTCTACCCCGCAACCTTTGTAATTGAGTCCAGGGCACAACGGAACATACATGTTCCTTAAGCAGATCGGTGAGCAACACACTATCAAATATGAGTTAATATGTCTATCTTCTAAAAAGTGATGAAAAATTACACCAAAAAGGTAGTTCTTTCTGAATCCAAAAATGCTCTCCGTCGGGAACTAACATAAGGTGATACCCTACACTCCTCCGACTTTCAAGCTAATTTCAGTCGTCTTATATAGGAGATAGGACTTTCGTCCTTTAAGTTAATATTTTTTAGCTTGCCACCCAGACAAAGTTCTCCGGCCATGAATTATTTTGCTTTCAGCAGAGGCGGAGAATACATGCAAAACAATGTGATTTTCATGTTGTCTAGAAGAATTTAAACTCCAATTTTACTTCAATGGGATGTACTGGCAAATACCAAGGACCTGCGATGGCTCTTTTTGACTTATTTACGACCAGTAATAACTGAGCTTCGAGCTCCGAGCCAGGTCATAATCGAGAAACGCTCTCAAATAACAGGCTAGCCTATTGATGGTGTAACTTTTATAATTTAATTGGAATCTAACAGCAAAGTCCTCTAAATAAGAAATCATCGTTAGCCATCTAAAACATCCTATGTTTTAAAAGCGCTTCTTCAGAAGGTCAGCTTGGTAGCAAACGTTTGCCTTAAACTACGCTGCTCCATTGAGCCCGTAGAATGAGAGTTTTTGTATGAGATTTCTGTGCTTTGCTGATACCTGAAGAGAAATATCCAATCTTCCAAATCCGAGCTTGTCAAACCGTCATAACTTAGTAAATTAAAAAGGCATGAATCAAAACAATTTCGGTAGAGAAAACTCGACGAATATGTCATTAGAAATATTTATCCGAAAAAAAACAATTTAAATGGAGGCTTCAGGCCTTCTAAGCGAACCTTCAAGCAATTGAACATGCCCTGAAAATATTGTACTATTACTAGTAAAGATACTCTTCAAATTGTTGTACTGTCTGCTAACAGCCTTTTATTTTTTCGCTTTAGTTCGTGCGTTTTTTGCAGCTCTATGGAGTCCTAGAAAGCCTTTTGATAGTTTTTTTCAACAGAATAAGTATTCACTGGCCTGACATTTCGGATTCTCACTCAAAATCATCATAAAGTCGCAAATTTTTCTGGTTATAGGGTTGAGTGAGAATCCATAACGTCAAGCGTATAAACTTCTTGTTCCATCGATTACATCTTCTCCTTCTAAACTGCTCCCAGGAACTCGCAAGTTCGCTTTTATCAGCAACCTGGTCTCAGCATTAGAAAGCTTCTTTGACCCTGCCGAGTGTTTACAAACTAACTAACCGACTAACGTAGTGAAGCCACGAATACGTACACAGGAATAAAATCCAGACAAAGAAAAGAAGGAACAAACTCTTGTAAAACGTGGGCTCTTTAAAGAGGTGCATTGCTGACACACCCTGTTTGACGGTTCGCTGATGGGGAAGGAGGAGGATTGAGAACCGGGGGATCAGGGATGATGGTGAATGTCTCACTAAGGTACGGCCGCTAGCTGTAGAGAAAGCCATAAAAAGAACATCGAGAAAACCACCTTTGCAAGCATTCAGGCAACTGATTCATTCACGGCAGGGAGTTTGCCTCCTTCCACATACGCATTTGTTGGTCGAAGGAAAGTGACAGGCAAAAAAACGAGGAAACGTTCAAGCCCCACTTTTTTTAAACCTAGCAAAGTCTGGAATTAGAAGTAGCTAGTGCATAAATAAGTAAAGTGGTATGTTTTAAAGCGAGAAAGTCAGCACTTCTGGACCACGAAAACAATCTGGCCTGAAAAACTCGAAAATCTCCCATTTTACGCCATCAGAAACGTCAACAGACCGAATTAGTGGTCGTCATTACAAAAATAGCATATGAAACTCAAAACGATATTTAGTGGCTGAGTGTTGGGTGAATTTAGATAGAATCTAAGCATTCCAAAAATGCATCTAACCAGTCATTAATTTGCTCCTAGTATTAGTTTTATAGAATACGTGAAATTCGTGCAAGTCACCTAATAGGGGAAATAGTGTAACAGGAAATGTTTCAATTGTTTGAATTCTCCTATCCAAAAATCATTAGGGTCCTTTTAGCAAAGCAGCGATTTCAAGGACAGATAAAGATTAAAGTTATTGGCAGCTGCCTGTCGAAGGAATAAACTAGGCAGGAACTTCGCTTCGCTTTGCATTTAAAAATAACCGTCTGCATGACAGGTCAGCCGTCAAGCTCGACTATGTCTACCATATGCTTCAGAGCAGGCTGGTACAAGGACGGGTGACTTGCGCGAGATTATAATGAGAGTAAACATGCACTGCATCTACCTCACTCTCTGTTCCAGCCCCCATCTGCGCACTGTGTCAAGCCAGAGCCAAGAAAACCAGAGATGGGCATGTGCACTACACCAGAGGGGGTACAGTGACGATGACTTGTGCGTAAGTTAGTTTATTGTAGTAGTAGTAGTAGTAGTAGAAGTAGTATTAGTAGTAGTAGTATTCGTAGTAGAAGTGCACAGCATCTAGGGCGCTCTCTCTCTATCTATCTTCCCCTCTCACCTAAGCTCATTATGATGACCAAGACAAGAAGATCGAAAGGAGGAGAGGGCGCAAGTGGCTGGTGTGGCGAAAACGCTTCCCTGAGCGTTCCAATATGCTGACTTGGATTCTACTGTGTGGAAATGCCGTAGAGACCACATAACGGAGGAGCAATTGCAGCATGAATCTCCGTCTACAGTCGGCCAGCCCACAAGAAAACTCGTTGGGCTAAATGTGAAGTTCAATTATCCCGTCAGATGGTAGCCTTTTGAGCCACGGATTGTAGAAGGCACTGATGGTCTCAAGCTCGGATCACGCGTTCGTCGATGAACGCTCACCGAGCGCTAACGGAACTCACTCGTTTCACTCTGACTTGTAGCTCACTCTCGAGCCCCTCCAGCAACCACAAAGCGGCTAGTACTAAAATAGGCAGATCAATATTTCCGACAAAGATAATAAACAATAGAATGGCCATTTCTAGCTTATTAGATGTCACCAGCCAGTCATACCCAACCCCAGGTGGTGCATCACCCGAGGATCGAACCCGTGACCCATTGATCAGAAGTCCAACGCTCTAACCATTGAACCACGGGCTCGTTATCTTGCCAGGTTAGATCACGAATATTGACTTGCATTCGCTGATGAACATTCACCGATCGAAGTGGTACTCACTCCTTCCGCTCTGCCTTGAGGCTCACTCTCAAGCCCCTCCAGCAGCCGCACAGAGGCTAGACAGATGAATATTGCCGGCAAAGACAAAGAACACCAGGATGGTCATAGCCGGCGTCAGCCAAATATACCAACCTCCAGGTGGTGCATCACCCAAGGCTCGAAACCACGACCTTTTGGTCAGAAGTTCAACCCTCTCACCCACTGCGCCACGGGCTCGTTGTCTTGGCGGTTTATACAGGAAATATTGACTTGCATTGGTTGATGAACGCTCGCCGATCGCTAACGGAACTCGCTTGTTCCGATCGGCATTGAGGCTCACTCTTGAGCCCCGCCAGCAGCCGCATAGCGGTTAGTAGTAGAAGAAGCAGATTGATATTGCCAGCAAAGACAAAGGAGCCTGGTCATTTCGGGCTTATTAGCCATCGTCAGCTAGCCATACCTGAGCCCAGGTGGTGCACCAACCGAGGATCGAACCAGCAACCTGTTGATCAGATGTCGAGATTTCTACCCATCGTTTATCTGCCTTTACTACTTCTAGCCACTGTGCGGCTGCTGGTGGGGCTCAAGAATGTGCTCCAAGGCAGAGTCGAACGAGTGAGTTCTGGTAGCGGTCATTGGGCATTCGTCAATTAAAAGCAATATTCCCGATCTAAACCGGGAAGACAACGGGCTCGTGGCATACTGTTTAAAACGTTGGACATCTGATCAACAGGTCACGTGATCGAGCCTCGGGTAGGTTACCACCTGTGCTTGTCTATGACTGGCTGATACTGGCTACTGTGCCTGAAATGGCCATTCAAGTCTCCAGTGCCTTTGTTGGTACTTGTAATCAGCCAGATCACACCCCTAGCATGGAGTCAAAGAACATACTTCTCACTTACATCAGAAATAGTGACTGCGTGTTTGTGGTGTGTGATTTTGGCCGTGGTCGTGTGGCTTAGATATTGGCAAATAGATATTTAGCAACGTGATATGGCCAGCGGTATTCTACTGCAGGTTTTCCTGGAGGCCCATGTGTCCGAATGGGCCCATGCGAGGACTAATTTTGCGCGGTCAATATTGGCAGTGTGCTCCTGGCACTGGTTCTGCAGTTTCCATGCAATGGAATCGCAAGTGAAAAGGCCCTGCCAATGTGTGACACGCATGTACGGCGGCAATGTGAGCATAATAAGTCGGGAGCTGTAGAGTTGGTTGCGGTGGTAAGGTTGTTAGTGGTGGCCGCGCTGGTGGACGGAGATTTTTAGTGCTGGAGATTGGAACGTCGAAGAAGGAGCAAGGTATGCGTGGCACTTACAGTGAAATACGCTTTCGTGGATGCTCATGTGACCGATAGGCTCATGTGGTGAATGATGTGCGTGGGCAGTGCGGACAGCGGAGGCGGAGGCGGCGAATGCATAGCAGGGTTCCTGATACCGGTCCACCACTCACAGGGCAAGAGATTCACAAGCGGCCGACCAGGCCGATGTGCGATCGCAACAAGGACAGGTTGGGATCGAGTCTCCATTGTTGCTGATGCGAGTAGCAGTTGACGGGGCATCGGAAATGATCTAACCAGTGATGGCTTTCCGCGAGATTTCCCTGTTCTACTTCTCCGGTGAGAAAAGCAAGAAGGATGCATATGAAGATTTTTCCGGCGATACTTAGCACCCAAAAAGGGTCATTTGCTGTCCAGAAATGGAAAATAATTTATAAGCCAAGCTGGGTGTGAAGGTAGGAGTACCGACAGTGACAATAAAAACCGGGCTGACAATTTGCAACATCTGTCAGTAGTATTCAACCCTGAATTTGCAAGAACTGAGATTTGAATCCGCGTTATTTGCTCATCGAGCGTTATTAAATCCGTGACTTAGGCGCAAAATAACGAGCTTATCCTGTAACCCGGTTGGTGAACGCCTGAGGTATTCTCTAAAAGTGCTGCAGATTTTCAAATCCGAATAAACTCCCTACGAAGCCCATGGCAACCGTCATGTTGACCCTATCCATGGCACATCGCCAGTTGCGGGACGATCCTCAGTTTTTTACAATAAACATTATCTGACAGACGCGGACCCCAGGAGCAGTAATTGGTGTAGTACACCTTCGGAGGAGTCTTGTATAAAGGACGACCACGAGCCTCATCAATGGTGTGTGCCACAATAGGGCCAGCGAGCTGTGTACTCCTGAACTAACAAAAGCGTTGTCTTCCTGGATTTTATTTTCAAAGAGGCTTCGAATTCAAGTTTCGTTATTTTTCTTCTGAATATCCTACCTAAAACCACTAAACCATTCCCCGTAAAGATTGCCAACTGATATGAACTAGTAGGTTTTTGATATCCGACCAATAAAGTTGCCTATGTACCTATTTGCAGACCATGACCGACAAATGCTGCATACTTAAGGGTCCACCACATACATGGCCCTATTTGGTGATATGTGCATCCCCGAAAAATCTCCATTAAACAACCACTTTCCACACCTCACTTCCACGTTTTGACCTAAGAGAGTTTGACCGTCAGTTTCGAAGATGTCCACCTTTATGTACCACAGCAGGTTGCTGTAGGGACGGTGAACTGCACTGGATTTTAGTGAGAGTAGACTTTCAAAGGACCTAACTCACTCTCTCTTCCACTTCCCTATCTGATCCTGGTGTCAAGACAGAGTCAAGAAGGCCAGAGATGGAAGAGGGTACAATTGCCCACACGACAGTTCGACCGTCGGAGTCCAACGATATCAACCGTATGTTCCACAGATGGGTGGTGCAGGGACGGCAACTTGCGTGTGGATTAGTTTTAAGTGATAGTAGCCTTGCGCTGCAGCTACCGCACTCTCTCCTCCTCCCCCACCTGAGCCTGGTGTCATGGCAGAGTCAATAAGACCGGAGGTGGGAGAGGGCACAGGTGGCTGGGACGGCTGGAGCCACCCCTGGGCGTGCCACCACACCTGGCTCGAAACCAACGGAGTGGGAGTGCCATAAAGGCCACATTAATAAGGAGCCATTGCAGCCTGACTCTCAGTCCGCCAGTCAGCCACTACACACAAAACACACACTGGGCTGACCACGCGGTCCGAGTGTTCCCATCAGTTGGCAACCTTCCAAGCCATGGCTTTTGGGGCACCGTGATAATTTAAGCGCGTCAGACTGTTTATAGAGAGGAAAAATGCGCTCATCCGTCGACCTCACTCTCTCCCCCACCCCCACAATCAGACCACTGTCCGAGCCGGTCAGTTGTCTGATGCGGAAGTGTGCGCAGCTGCTGGTGACATTGTCTACGCGAACTACGAACATGAGCTGGCCTAAACACAAACCAGGATTTCAAACAACGGGGGGTTAAACGGCTCACATCTCACATGTGTGAGATAGCCAGAGGTCACGTTAAGAAAAAGCCACCGCAGTCTGACTCAGATCACCAGTCAGCCACTCCATACAACACACATTAAACTGACTGCGAAGTCTGAGTGTAATTGTCAGTTGGTAACCCTCTAACCCACGGCGCTGATCGCCCCGTGATATTCTCAAACTTAGATCACACATGCAGCAAGGAGTCACATGGAGAAGGAGCCAAGGATCATGTTTGCCACTCAATCAATTATGCAGGCTGAAAGCATGTTTTTTTTTGGTGTTGCGTGTGAGCATGCGAGGTGCATAGGCTGATGAGGAGAGATGTAGTTTTGTGGTATATCCGGCAGTGTTTTACCGCAGGTTTTCATGGAGACGCATATGACCTAATAGGCCCATGCGGTGTGTCAATGTGCGTGGGAAGTGCGGATTGATGAGTCGGGTGCGGCTGGTGTATGTTGGTGCTCCTGGTACTAGTTCGCCTGTCTCTGTGCGA
The DNA here is from genome assembly GCA_017591395.1 of Schistocephalus solidus. Lineage (NCBI taxonomy): Eukaryota > Metazoa > Platyhelminthes > Cestoda > Diphyllobothriidea > Diphyllobothriidae > Schistocephalus > Schistocephalus solidus. The sequence goes on along the minus strand of WEDG01000311.1, from coordinate 223,200 downwards.
TCTATTCGCAAGTGATCAACCAGACCGTTGCGTGATGTGCACGTGCAGTGACATTGAAGACAAGACAGGTCAGGAGGTGCTTATTTTTGTGGTATGTACTGCTGGTACTGATAGTCATGCTCATTGGAGGGAAGTATTAATGGGTGCGCAGGTCTGTTAGATGTGTTGGCATCGTGGTGGGTTCCATTTTTGTGGATGCGCATGTGACCGAGCAGGCCCATGCGACGAGTGAATGCACGGGGGCAGTGAGGGCATTGGGGGTGGTGCTGGTGCTCCAGGCACTAGTTCACCAGTCTCTGTGCGATGGATTCGTAAGTGACCGACCAGGCCGAGGTGTAAGGTGAATGTGCGATCGCAATGAAGGCAGGTTAGTACGGAGTCCCCATCGCTGTTACTGGGGGTGGTGGTGGAGGTAGCAGGTGGCAGGTAGTCGGAAGTGGCTTCTGTGGTGGGGGAGTGGGGCAAGTGGTGTTTGCACCGTGATCGACGCAGGGGATGGAGGAGGGAGGATGATGTCGGTGATCGTAGGCGGTGGGGCATCGAGGAAGCTGTTATCAGTGGTTTGGGTGGTCGTCATCGTGGGGTCTGAGGCAGTTGTGACAGAAGATGAGGCTGGGAGATTTTTGTTGCATTGGGTTTGAAGATGTCCGAACAGGTCAATTTGCACGCGTAATGTGCGTCGACAGCGTGGGCACGTTTACAGGGCTTGAGAATTGGCGGTGCTGATCCGAGGTGCTTGTGACTTGCGAGCCATCCATGTGGCCTCAGCATAGGTGACACGGCTGGCTTCGTAAATTGCTGCCCCAGTCTTTACAGATTTTCTCCAGGCCTGTCTTTCCTGGGCGATGTCCTCCCAGGTCACCGGGTTGATCTTCAGTTGATTCAGAGATTTCTTTAATGTGCCATTGTAGCGTCGTTTTTGATCTCCCTGTCGGCGAGCACCCGTAGCGAAATCTCTGTAGAAAAGTCGTTTGGGTAGTCGCTCGTCGTCCATTCTCACCAGGTGGCCACTCCATCGCAGTTGCACTTGCCTCAACGTGGCGTGGATACTGAGGATTCTGTTCCGCTCCAGGACTTCTGTGTCTGGGGTCCTGTCCTGTCATTTCAGTTTCAGTATTCCGCGGAGGCAGCTGAGATGGAAGGGATTCAGCTTCCCGACTTGGCTCAAGTAGACGGTCCAGGTCTCCGCTCCGTAAAGGAGTGTCGTCGAGACGACGACCCTGTACAACTTCTGTTTAGTTTTCAGGTGAATATCATGGCGATTCCACATGAAGGCTTAACTGGCTTTGGTCATCCGTTGAGCAAACTCGTCGTCGATTCTCGTATTGCGTGACAGCGTGCTTCCCAGATCAGCAAAGGTTTCCACATTTTTGATTTGAGCGCCATTGACTGAAGACGGTGGGGACCAGTACGCAGCTCTGCTTCATTCCGTTGGTCACTGTGAATGATTCGGATAACGCCCCGTTATCAGTGACGCGCGCCGTCATCCCGTCATGAAGCTGACGCACCAGGTGCGTGAACCGCTCAGGACAGTCGAATGGATGGTTTTCCAGTCCATCGTGATTCACCGAGTCAAAGGCTGTCATAAGATCCACGAAGGTAGTATAAAGGTGGGTTCGAATCGCCTGGCGGTGTGGTTCCCTTTATACAGGGGCCTTAGATGGCCTTGATGGCTTTGAAGAAGTTTTTCGTTTCATTGCAGTCTACATACCCTTGGATTTCCTCAGCCTTGCGGACAATCCAGGCATCCTGCATCTCTCGCAGTCGTTGATGTACAGGGCGACGACATCTGAAGAAGGCTGCTTTGTTGTCGTCAGTCCGAAGGTCCATGTAGGCTTTATGTATTCGATTCTTCTCCACGAGTATGTTGTCAATTTCGGCGTCATTGTTGTCAAACCAGTCCTGATGTTGATTGCGTGCGCGTCCAAGGACCTCGATGACGGTGGACTGGATGACGTTCCGCAGTTGACATTATCGTGTCTCTATGGTGGGGTTATCGACTGGAGCATGAAGATCCACCAGTTTCTGGGTTATTTGGTTACTGATATCAAAACAGTGAGCATACAATATTAACTTACCTGGCGGTCGCTTACCTTAGGGCATCCGGAGAATTTGAAGTCACAGCCTCCTCTTGGAGATGATGAGGTGGTGCTCCGTTCAACCATCGACATCACGGTGGCCTTGGTCACCAGCACGTCCTGTCGATCTCACGTCCAGGCAAGAACATAGTCCAGCAGCTGTCAGAGCTGTGACCGAGGGTGCCTCCATGTTGCCTTCTCCCGCGTCAGAAGGCGGAAGAAGACGTTGGTCATCAGTAGACGGTGTTCAAGGCAGGTTTGCAGAAGAAGAAGGCCGTTATCGTTACAGACACAGAGATCATAAGGACTCAGCACTCCCTGCCAAACGGCGTGGTTTGTCCCGACGCACGCGTTGAAGCCGCCAAGGACAGTTAACTTGTCCGCCTTCGGCACAGTCACCAGCAGGTTGTGCAGGTCCTCATAGAATTTGTCCTTCGTCGCATCAGAGCTCGTAATTGGGGGGCGTAGACGTTGATGATGGTGGCGAACTTGTCTCCCTGAAGAGGCAGGTGGAGGTTCATCAGGCGATCAATGCTACACTGCGGCAGACAGGGCAGAAATCCCGAGATGCCATTTCGGATAGCAAAGGTGACACCAGCGTCACGTCACTCTACCATTGGGCGGTCGCTCCAGAAGAATGCGTAGCCAACACCCACCTCCTCCAGCTGACCTTGCTCAGAGAATCGGGTCTCGCTGAGAGCAGCAATGTCCACATTGTAGCGCGCCAGTTTCTGAGCAACGAACGCCATCCTTCTTTCTGGTTGGTTGCTCCTCTGATAGTCTAAAATGGAACGAACATTTCAGGCTGCTAGTTTGAGCGGACTTACCCGAGCAGCCTGGAGGGTATGGCGCGGGGGGTTGGGACGGGGGTATTGTTGTTTGTTTGAGTTTTACGACGACGTATTATGCAATCTGCGAGTCACGGCCGGCTGCAGAAGACGTGATACTCAGAATTTGTTTAGGGCACCTTTTATAGCCCCTTCCTCCACAAGGAGGGAAGCAGTGGTGTCCCTAAATAGGGCTGCTCAGACATCCCAGATGGCTGCCGAACTCCACTATTGATCACCGTTTTGTTTAAGCGGGAGAGCGATCCGAGTTAGCCTGGGCTGCCTAGACAATTGCTTTCGCGCTCACCGTAGGACTTTTGAGATGGGGAGGGAGGTGATGGAAGTTCAGGAGTCAGACATACCGGGTGTGGAGGCACACACAACACCGGAGACCCTCACCTGGATTAGCCCGCCGGTCATGGCGGTTGTCCGGGGTGTGGCCACTGGGAAGAACCCAGCTTCAAGGAGCCCCAGGTTAGATTAAGGTACCAGTTAGAGGTGGTCACTGGAGCATTCACCACCTGTACGACAAAAAGAGCGACCAAATCCTACCTGTGTGATGCCCCCTAACTAGTTCCCTCTACCCTCCACCTGCACCCACGCATACACACACACACACACGCAAACACCCTACATTACAAACGATCCAACCCCACAACACGCGCATACGCAACATCTTTATAAATATGGCACTAATCATCATATTTTTTTACCAGTAGCGGTATGACAGGAGAAGCACCATATGTAAGAACATTCACATCTTCTTTGCTTAGTAAGAATGACCTCCATCTGGCTTGGTGCACGATGAGGGAACCAGGTCCGTCGTGGCACATGTAGACCGGCTCTATCAGCCTCTGCGTCCGATCTGTGCCCAAGTTGGTTAACAGGCTCGTACAGGGAAAGAAAAAGAAACAGTGAGGTCGACCCTGTAGAATTCAATCTGACTACAAAGTAACGCATTCTTCACAATAATAAACTGAAACACTTGAGTTTGTCATATAGCAATATGAGGCATGGGTTGGAAGTTTTCAACCGACGGGCTAACTAGGTTATCGTAGTAATATGGTGGAATGCCTAAAGGACTAATTGTCGGACTGAAATGCCTCCCCTTCAGTATTTCCTTTATGCGATAGTCAATCTTGCGAAATACGAGTCGTTCTTATTGGAGCCTGGCACATGTGGTGGAGACCAGGTTCTGCGTGAGGCTCATGTAGACGGATTGTGTAGTTTTTCTTTCACCTCACACGAACCCACTTCTAATCGTCATAGTATTGTTATATTATCAAAGTGTAGCAGGTGAGGGAGGAGGGGTTAGGTAGATGCCACCAGTATCTGCGTCATTATAAACTAGGTCCTGCGCCAGTCGAAGTGTCACAATGCAGGCATTGCAGAGGATTTTGTAGGTAACCCTCTTTTTTCCCATATAGCCTACGATATTTTTATTTTTCAAACTGGGCTCCAAGGCACACCGGGACGATTGAACCCTGTAACTAATCGGTGAGTGCCTACCTACTATTGTTAATATTCCCGATCGAAACCGGCAAGACAACGAGCCCGTGGCGGAATGGGTTAGAATGTAGGACTTCTGACCACGAGGTCGCGGGGTTGAGCCTCGGGTGTGCACCACCTAGGGTTGGGTATGGCTGGCTGATGACGGCTATCGAGCCAAAAGTGGTCATTCAAGTCTCCCTTGGCTTCGTTGGTAATGTCCTTCTGCATATATTTGTATTCTTCAAAATAGTCAGGAAGCCACTTATACGAAAGTTTGATATTCCACCTTCTGCAAATGGCTAGTTTAAATATGTAATTGCGACCTGATTAAGACCTTTTCGCGCTAAGACAACCTGACGACACAAATTTTTTGTGAGGGAATTAAGATCACGTGTTGACCTATCAAACAAAAGATGAAAAATACCATCTACATTTTCATTATAGGAAGGTTTGCTAACGTGAAACATCAAAGAGACTATGACAGTGCCCTTACAGTAATCTTCTAAGCTTCTGAGTGCCAGAACATATCCCCATACTGACATTGTTTATTAAATGATTTAAATTGACAGACTAAATAAACAAACAAAACCACTTAACTTCAGTTAACTGAGATTTTCAGAATAGACCAGGCTGAAACCAAATTATACTCCGTGAATGCAGTGGACGCAGAATCCATGGTGCCAGTATCCTGGGTTGACTTTGCGGGCTTATCTAAGAAAAAGACCTCATCTCAGAAGTAAATGCACTTCCAGAATGAGGGCCTATAGTCAATGTACTTCTTAGCAAATAAAAAACGTTTTCTTATAAGTTTCCTATTTAAAAACGGCTTGATTGTGACATGTGCCTGGTGCGGTTCAACTTCCTGCACCCTTTTCCGATTATCTTCATTGCGAACACCGGCAGATGTTCATTGTGAATGGTCTTAATGGGAGTATAATGATACTTTGTAGTGTACGAAGAATAAAATCGTCATCCTGTTTGCTTGTGGACCGTTTTGGTCCGCCCTGCTTACTTCTAGGCACGGTTCGATCATGAATAATGCGCCACAGAGTGACCTTACTAATATCCAAACTACTAGCTAACGACTCACGTGGCACTCCTTCTGCTGCAAGTTTCCGTATTCGTTCATAGTCAACTGCAGATAGATATTGTCTGGATATCTTTCTCATATGGCGTCACAAGGAAAAAGGACGGCATGTCATGGCTTTTCGTATATATGCTTGTTTATATTCTCAATTATCGGTGTGGTAAAACAAATTACGCTCACACAAGTTAATTACTGGTTTATTTGGCACAAAACGTCACAAATTTGCAAAATAGAATTTATGAACTTAGATCTGCTCTTGTTTTCCGGAAATAATACGATTCCTCATATCTCCATTTACCTGATTTTCATGAACGCAAGATCAAATTTTTCGTTCTCTGGAGAGCTATGTTTTTTAAACTTTTCTGCTTATATTAATATTCGTTTATAGTACAACGCACACAATTAAGAAGGTTTTGTCCAGAAGGTGTAATAGCATAGGAAAACACCTGAAATCAAGAAACGTCGGATTAGGCTCCATTTTGCCCAATTTTGCCTTCAACAAAGAGATATGAAGTGACTTTTCCCTTAGTAAACAGCTTTTGTGCATCAAATCAGTGCAAAGACACAATTAACAACTTCAAATGTGTGCCATACTACCACCTTCAATTTCTAGGATAGTATTTAATGAGTTAGGCAATCTACTGTTGTTTTCTCAAGCAGGTAGTTGATAGGTTTCGAGTGACCTTGACAAGTAAATATTTGGTGCTGGTGGTCAATCTATTATCAGCATAAATTCTACGAACAAAGTAGGTTATGACAATTTTATCTCATTTCTTTCCATGTTAACAGGTAAATCTGTCCCATATTGGTGGCAGCTTCTCTGTTCTGCCAAAAGACTGCATCGTTGTCGGTACCGAGACCGCGTCCCGAGAGGACTACCTGGACATAAACGTCACAAAGATCCAGGGCCCCCTGTTCGCCCAGTTGGTGAACCTACGTGATCCAACCCGGCCTGTGCTGAGCTTTCGAATCCAAGAGCTGCGAAAGGGCCTTATTGCGCTTCAGCTGTTAAATTATGCCGAAATGCAGGAAAAGGTCAGTATTACTATCTTATTTAAAGGAAGTAGTGATAAAGTATAATTATTTGCCCTCCCCTAGACAGGACATAAAAACAGGAACTGTGCGCAATACAGGTGATTTCGCGCCAAATTCCTGCAGGTTAGGTTGTTTTAAGGTTAGGGTTAAGGTTTAATTAAGGGTTAGTTTTAAGGTAAGTGTTCGGGTAAGGATTATGTATAGGTTTATGGTTTGGACATTGGAATAAGATATGGGTGGAGTGTCCTGTTCTCATATCTTCTTTAAAGGGTCATATAAATAATCAAAACCCTAATAATAATCAGTAATAATATTTATCGCCCTACGTCATGAGGACACCTGCGAGGCTAATAGGCCGGAAGTGCAAGGCTTAGCGGAGTTCTTGTAATTTATTATGCAGTTTGACCAAACTGATGAACTAAATATCCCAAAAATTTGAAGATCACCGATCAAAACTGACGGATAGTTATTAGGTCCCACAAACGAACCACGTCGTGAAAGCTCTTTGGCATCAAAGGTGCACATCAGCATTGTAAAAGGTACCGTCTTTGATTAGGTTCAAGATGACCGGATATGGGTAGACTGTTTTTGCTTTGCCAGCCCTATTTTTTTCCGGAGTGGGAAATCTTTAGCTCCCAGGAGGGAGTAGGGTTATTTTCTGCAAAGCGTCCGCAAGTCCACGCTGTCCCCTAATGTGGAGAGATTCCCACGCTCGTATCTTACATATGAGATTACGAGTGTCCGTCTATCGAATTAGGTGAGAACATGCTCAATTTTCTGCTATTGACCAACAAATTACAGACACGCCTTTTTGCTAGAGCGAGATAGACATACTTGATAACGGAAGCCTGCTGTCCAGAGTGGCGAAATCTTACCATCGAGTGATGGCTACAATGGACAGTTTGTCCCTATTAAATCTACTACCTACGAAATGCGATGACTGAAACTGGCGGATTTCCTTCTGTGGTCAGTAAGAACAGAATTGGACTGAGAATGAGCATAGAATGGGCCCTGTTTCTGAGCCTACGTAAATCCGGTTGCACATTGTCCGAATATATTTAAAGGGTTCAGAGAACGGAATTCCATTTATCAAAAGCGAAGAACCCATTTATCCACCTGTTACTCACTATGTAGAATTTCAAACTTTGAAGTGCTATGTAGACCTATGTATTCTGGAAAATATCGCAAAGTACGTACCAACATCTGATCATTGGTAGCGATCCTAAACAGTATTAAGATGGTAGTTTTTACTTAAAAAGTCGTGCCAATGATATCGATGGTTTAATTCAAAGTTTAACAAGGCACACCCCTCATTCAACTTTGTTGCCGAGACTGAGGCGAACAACGAAATCGCGCTCGTCGATTTCCGTATACATAGACAAGAGAATGATTCTATCCAACGCAAGATATTCCGAAAGAAAACCTGGATGGGATAATGGATTTTTTCCCAGTATTGTCCCCTTTAATCTAAAAAAGAAATCTAGTCCAGGGAATGGCTGCCAGAGTGCGACACGTCTGTTCTCCTGAAACTGTTTAAACAGGGCTCCGGCAGCTGCGGAAAACACTCCGCAAAAACGGCTATCCAGAGAGATTCATTCTCCGGAACGAGAGGGAGCATGACACAAAGCCTGCCGTTGCCACTGCAGAAAAGGCAGACTTATTTCTAAGACTGCCTTTTCTAGGAGACGCATCAAGCGAATTAGGAAGACGACGTCTAAGGACGGCGATCACGAGTGCTTTCCTAACGGCAAACTTCCGCGTATCCTTTGTGAACTCACCCCTCCTACGTTTGGGGGTAAAGACCGACTGCCTTTGCAGGCCACATCGATGCGTATGTATTCATTCGCCTGCTCCTGTAGAGCGGGATATATTGGCCGAAAAACGAGGCGTTTGAAGAAAAGGATACACTATCACACCTGCCTGACTAGGTAAAGGTGAAACTGTAAGGTCAATTCGCAAGGTCAATTGAAGGTCAATTAAATTATTATCAAAACATACACATAACCTGACCCAACGCTTTGTTCCCAAGGAAATTATTTAAGAAATCAGCATGTGCGTTTTAGTAATACGCTGATTTTTTACGTAAATCGTACGGGATATCTTGAATGTAGCATCACTACCATTTTACGCAAATAGATTGCACTAAGTACAGTTAAAATCGAAAGATTGGTAATCAATATATGCTGCTGTTATCTAAAGCATTCTCGTTGTCCTTGAGAAGTTTACACTTGTTACATTTGTCACCACACTGACCCCTCGGGTAATAAATAGAAACCAAGACAGGTCAATTCGCAAGGTCAATTCTTCCACGTCTAATCGATATGAGTCACTTAGTGGATGCCAACGAAGTCGTTCAGTTCATCTACCGGGCACCCTCACACTACTCTAAAGGCCTACATAGACAGGTGCTGTTGACAACTGACACAGTGGTGATTCGGCTGGCGGACCCAGCGCTCCGTTTTCAGAAGACTCTGAGACAGGCAGTCTGTCTTCCCTGGTCGACTCCAGGTAATAATCGCATGCCATCCCAAACTCCAGATACCAGTTTCCCGCACTCCACGTGTTTGACATACAGACCACTCACAGCGTACGCTGAACCCCTCCCTCCCCCTCCACTCCCTTCGCCAACGGCCTCAACACGCCGACTGAGTCATGCAGTCGACGTGGAAAAGAAGAGTGTGAATATCTCTTTTCCCACGAGAACAATAGAAGCCCTGTACATAACCCAAGATTTTATTCGGCACGTCATTGTATCGGCCTAACATTGAATGACTAAAAACACATGTTTGCCAATTCAACCTTTTCAACAGAAATCACCCAACCAGCTACGAACACAGTTGTAGGCGATAGCTCCATCAGCAACTTAAACTGCACTGTAGTTCACCATAAGGTGAGTCCGCTGAACTGCGGCACATGACAGTAAATGGGTACTCACAGGGTTTCTTTAACTGGCACAATAAAAAACGAGGAAGGGATTGGGCTACAAGGAGCCCAAGTTTTGGCGCGTTCTTGTCTTCTCATACCTACTGGACGTCGGAGTCAAATGATGAGGCTAAAAGACTGGCCACCATGTCAAAACAACATAAGACTTCATTTACTGGATCTGTTGAAAGCACGATGACTGAAGATGACCAAACAAACGTTAGCAGTGAGGAGGAATAAAATTGACTCCTAAGTCGCGACTCACTAGACGGGACCTGATTGCGCCTTTCTGGTCAACGGGGCCTAAATCTTCAGGAGAGGTTAAATTTCTGTGAGTCTTGAGCTGCCTGAGCCATGGTTCTCCGGTCATCAGTTTAGAAACAAACAAGAATACCTCCAATTTTCACGTTCAGCTTCCTGACTTTGTCTGCGCAAAGGTGCGGGTAAGGACAGCAGTAGAGAGCTAACACAGACGATTAACCGGGAGTGGTTAGCGATTCGGATGTGGCCGATCAAACCACAATTAAACTAAATTCAAACGCGTGGAATGGACGCGGAATGTACGTTTCAACTGCATGCTCTACATACTGAACTTCCTTGCTCAGTAATTCTGTACATAAAAGGAGGCTCTGAGACTGGTGGAATTCGCTGGAGTAGGCCCATTTCATCGACCCCAGGTGACATTTCGTCGTGGTGTGTTGCAACCTAAGGACAGACTACCCCCTACCAAAACCTCAGCAGTTGTCTACCAAATATGTTGCAATGATGGAGACTGGAACTACGTCGGGGAAACTGGACGAAAATTGCAGACCCACCTCAATGAGGCGGCTCGGAGGCCAGACCAAAACTCACAGCTCGCAGCGCATATTGGAGAAACTGGCAATAGTTTTGAAATTTAAGGAGCTACCATCTTAAACTGAGACATCTCAACAATGGAACCATTCAGGCTTAAGGCGTGGCATTCAGATGCCAATTCTAAAAACAGGCATTTAGACCTTCATGTGGCTTATAAAGTCATGCGTCATTACATACATAAATAAAAGGACAAAATGGCCACACCGAACTTATAAATCCGAGCGAACATGGGCCCACGATGAACCAACTGAAGAGGAGGCAAACTTACAAGCATCCTATATCGAGGTGAAGATGCGTAAAGCCAACGACCATCAAGCCCCACAAGCATCCGTCTAAAGGCCGAGACAGCAAAAGAAGAAAAAACCGATTAGCCCAAGACCGACCAGTTCGGTCTGTTATTTAACATTCTGATCGATTTTTGGCATTAAACACTTTAGGAATGGAGAGTCGACCAAGCTCGTGAAACGTCATCAACAGTATAAAGTTGTCCCGTTGAACAACTTCCGTTTCTCAGATGATCACCCTGGAGCTCTCACCTTCGAAAACATCGGTGTGGTGAATTGCTCAAAAATGCAGAAAGTAAGCAAGATATATAGACCCACATTTTTGGACAACACTTTAGTCCCTTTTTATCAAAGTATTATTAATTCTCACAAGGAATAAAAACTAACCACATTGTCCCTGATAAACGGTTTTCGGTGAAAAACGAAACGGCGAAGCGATACCGCATCTCCGAAATATCTCCTTCTTCGAATCCAAACTTAAGCTCAGCTGCATGAAAGGCAGCTAACGCGGAGAAACCGACTGACAGCTGATGCTGTGGGTGTGAGGTTCAAAGTCCAAAGGTGGCAACCCCACTGCCCACACAAAACCTGACTTCGACGCAGTGGAGTCGATGGGTCGAAGTGCCAACCGCGCAAGGAAGTCTACTTTAAGCCGCGTGGCTGTCAAGAGGTTTCTGAATCCGCCAGCCATCGACGTTGCGTCGACCTGCCTGTGGCCTACTCGCCAATACGCGCCGCGCGACAAAAGCCTAAGAGGTGGGAAAGATGACCAAAATATGTGACCATCTGGCCCATCAATCATCATCGCAGGTAATCAAAACGAAAATAACGCCCGTTGCGGCCAAACAGAAGCGCGTGCTGCATCTATGAACGATGCCAGCAATCTATGGGACAGGCGCGGTGAAGCGCAACTCCTATACATTTGAATTCGCGTTTTTACCAAGTGTTGCAGTGGAATTCTGAACTGCATTAGCTATAGGTTTACACAGAAGCATGTGTAGCAAGTATATACTGGTTTGATCTGTGGTGTGTATTTTGAATTAAAATCCTATTATGTCGTATATTAAGCAGAGATGCTAGGAACAAAAAGATGCACTGCGTTTATTTACCGTAAGGCATAGCTCACAAAAAAGCAAGGAATTATACGGTTTGGTGCATTTTTTTCGCAGATTGGGGTTCGAAATTGTTGTCTTTTCAGTTCACCAGGACTTGCTAAAGAGAATGCTAGATAAAGCTTTGCGACATATGAAGAATTGTTTGACGTTTCGAAACGGTATGCATGTCCATTGTTAATGACAAATGATCTTCTACGGCTCAACTGAAAACTAAGTTCACATTGACCTGATGCGCAATAATTACCTGCACTCATAGCGCCTAGTAGGCAGGTGGCAAGTCAAAGCGCCTGTCCACTGGTTTGTCATTCAAATGCCACTATGCTTGCAATTGGCACGAAATCGGATGGACCTGTTGACTCAAGGTTGGTACTCGATCAAAAACGCACCGATGCCCTCAAGGTGTGGGTAAGAGGTAGCCAAGGACAGTTTGTCTGTCTGTCTAAAATCAGTTTCGTGGTTACGGGATCTCATTCGGACTTACTTACTAGGATCAGTTGGTCAAATGACAATGAAAACATTTCACACGTGCTGGTGAACAACATTAGATTTTTAATTTGTTGGTGATTGGTCCTCCAAACGCATGGGCCATTGACAACTTGTCACTTTCAGCCTGTGATATTCCAAACGGAAGTTCACTTCTACGATTGAAAAATCTTCCAATGAACCAGCGTAGATTTTTCTTTTGGTCTCGAGTTACTACATTGATTCAACACCCAAATTTATCTGAAAAAAACCCCGGGGTTACTTAGTGCGTTAACTATTGATGCGGGATATCCAACTTGACGGCAGAGGTGTAGGAAGCCAACACAAAAACAATAACTTCGAACTTTTTAGAAGGATATACTGCACAGTTCTCCTGATTGTCTTGGCAGGCGTAGGCCTTCGTCCGGCCTTCTTGACTCTGTCTTAAGACTGGGCCCAGCTGGGTGATTAGAATATACAGTGAGGTATATGCAGTGCAAGTCTACTGTCACCGTCCCTTCACCACCCTGCTGTGGTGAATACGGCGTACATCGCCGATCATGCGGAAACTGAGTTATGCGGTTAATTAGAGCAGTTTGTCACTCAAATTCACGGTGTGGTTTGCTGTATGCAGGCTAACGCTTGAAACACTGCTCCTGTATAGAGGTAGAAGGCTCCGAAAAAATTTGGCTCATCTTCGAGTTGACAAAGTTTAAAACATTCCCTGTTTCTAGGCCAAAAATGCGTGATCCGTTTGAACAGCGATGTGCACAACAGTAAGAGTCTCAAATAGCGGACATGACCTGTTGAGCTAAGCTCTAGAGTTCTGTCCGCCCTTTGCACCAAATCTCGGCATCAGATGGTCGATCGGCTCTGATGGTGTACTGGCACCGGGTAGAGGAAGAGAGAGTGAAGTTCACTCCGTCCCCACGGAACTTAAGCCTATTGCTCAAAGCAAATACTTTGACACACTATCATGACGCGCTTAAATTCTTATCTTGGAAGGCTGACAGTTGGTTGGTATAACTGTGTCCTCCAAGGACGAAGATTCAGACTGCAGTGGCTCTGTCGGTATGTGGTCTCTGTGACACTACCACTTAGATGGGATCCGACACGACCCCTTATTTTCTCTGTCAAAACATCGCTCAGCATGTGTGCACCAGGTCAAGTGTGGCAGGTTTAGACGATTTTTAGTCTTGTTAGCCACCGCACCCTGCTGCTAGCTTTATGAACCAATTCATTCGCGCGTCACCGCCCTACGCCCACCTTGTCTGGGGGCACGCGGTAGACATAGTTTTTCGAGAAGATCAAACTAACACTGTTATTGAACCATACAAGGGAGATGTAAATGGCCATTGCTAGTTTATTCTCCGTCAATTTCTACAGTGTAGCTGCCGGAGAGCCTTGCTGTAGATGGACAATGTAAGGAGAAGAACCAAAAATATATAGATTTCAGACTCGTACCCGTGTCGGTAACGCTTGGCGATTACTGATTGTTCGTATTTATGCGACCGCCTGCGAGGGCCCTTGAGTAGATTTGCAAAGCGAGACGGGATCGGAGATGGAGGCGCGTTCGCTGAAAGAAGAATTTTATTAACCATATGTTTCGAATTCGCACACGAACGCATTGTCAGAGACAGTCAGAGAGAAGGTTCATGAACTTACGGTAGATTCCCTATCTCACAAAATGAAAACCAAAATTCTGAATTGTTTGTCCCATTGATAAGGGTGCAGCGTAATACCAACATATTTTACCCACCGTAGGATGCTCACTTTTGAAAGAGCTTCTTTCTGACCACCCGCAAAATGCATATACTACTACTAAAATGCATATAAAGTGCCTACCTAAGTAGTATGCAATTTTCTCACTGATTTTCAATGCTCTTAATAAGAAAAATATATTGTACAGGAAACCCGCACAGAAATATTCTTTTTTATGCAGTTGATGGCAAATTACGTCCTCTTAAATTTTATAATTGAAGAGTCTCTTGAAGAAAAGTTTCTAAATTAGTGAATCATTTTGGAACCGTTACACGTGAATTCGAGGTTGTCACACAACATGTGGTATACGTTCTGTGTAAGGAAAAATCAAAAATATCCCCACGGTAAGAAGAAGAGGTCACAGTGCTCTCATAAAATGTTGAAATTGATTTTAATCATGTTGTATTCATTGAAGGCAGCATTGCTAAATTGATGAAGACTTTGCATCGTGGATAAACATTTCAAGGTCTTTAAAAATGTCATAATTAGAAAAATAAAATTTTAACCGAAAGATGGCCTTTATTCAAGTATAAAATTTAAATAAGACGTAAGTTTGTACCAAAAGAGTGCAAAAAATAATATTTTTATGAGTGTTTTCTGTTAAATATATTTGAATTAATAAGAGCATCGAAAATCAATGAGAAAATTGCATGCTACTTAAGTAGTCATTTTCACAGAGTACAATTTTGCGGGAGGCCAAAAAAGCTCGTTAAAAAGCCGGTATCCTTCCGTGACTGAAATATCCCGGGATTAGGCTGCACGATAATGAATATGTTCACCGTAAGTAAGTAATTTTTATATTGAAAACACATTTCAGGATCTCAGTTTAAATTTCATGAGATAGGTAATTTACTGTATAAGGGATGCAGTTATCATGCTACCACATCATTATCATAATACTAACCACCAACCATCATATTCTCTGCTCGTACGTGATGCGGTAGTGGCTTGCGCGTTCGCAACGTAGGCTTTCTTTGTTGAAAGTTCATCAGTGGTGCTGATTATTAGCATGCTACAGTCATTTGGGCCGTCAATACTGTTACAGGAAGTGGTATTCACACGCGCACTACCGCGTGACCGATTTGTATATTTTGATGAGTAAAACTCTTATTCCAGCGGTCTCATCTTCCTCCTAACTGCTTCCCGGAACCACTCCTTTCTGCTTCAGTAAAACGGCATGGTACACATTTCATCGTGCATTAGGGACGCTCAGCCGAATGTCACTGCCACATGTCTGTTTCTTGTCTTTCTCACGATGGCCGGATTAATCATTCGAACTGACTGGCCCGTCGAGCATCCTCTCGAACACCTACCCTGCAGCCTGCTCTTTTGACTCGGAACTTCATTCTATTTGAACTTTTTGATAGTGCCGCAGACTACCATATCTCACCTGACGAAGAAGGTTCAAATCATTGGAAATTTCGCTCAACAAATACTTCGATAAAACGGAGCTTTAGGATACAGGAATCCGATCTCGCTAGTGATCATTCAATCGTCGATTCCAACGAGGTTCACCCGTACGCGCCACACCCCGATGGGCGCAGGGTAACTGACATGCGTGTGACTTAGTTTTTAGTTATAATAGACTTTCGCAGCAGCTACCGCACTCTCTTCTCCTCTTCCACCTGAACCCGGTGTCATAAAGAAGTCCTGAAGCAAGAAGGGGAGAGAGGACGCACGTGGCATCGTGTTAAATTCCAGGACACATATACCCGAGTACCATCCCAGAACCTTACCCTATCCTTGAGACTAACATTAACCCCCACCTCTAGCCTTAACAATTACCTTAAGATCGCTGAACTTTATTGCAAGAGCACCTGTATTTTAGGAGTTCCTAGTCCCGCCTTTGCGACGACGGGGAATACTGGAATGATCTTTCTAGCCTGGGCCACCATAAACGCGGATACTAGCGGACGCTTTTTGCGGTCAACTGACGTGACGTTTAACACCTGAATATAGAGTGCAGAGTTGGCAACCTACCTGTGGTCAAACTGGAGTTTGCTAACTGTGCACATAAACAAATAGGATCAAATTCAACTATTTGGCGGTCGGAAGGAAATACTTCTGACCCTTTGACCATTTGGCCAAACGTGTCACCCCCCGGAAAATGCCTTTCCAGTTAAACACATAAACATAAACTTACTGTCTGTATGTAGTCATACTTGTCTCCAGAGAAATTTGGAGTTAACTAGTTTTCTCTCATTCTATCACGGATGAACTACTTTCGTCATGGTAGACAGAAAAGGTGACTGGTGCGATTAATTCCGGGGCAGTACACAGTCCGTTCTATAGTGAAGGATGCACTAAGACCTCAACAAATAGTGCAGAGTAACTCTTGTCGGGAGAAAGTGGTTTTGCGAAATAGGAGGTTTTTCTAATTATTTCAAAAGCTACTTGGGCTCAAGTGCTTTATTGGTCACTGTCACATGGTCTTCACATCTGACGTTGCAAATCGGTTTAACACCGAGAAACGAAGGAATTAGAAAAAAGGTAAAAGCAAATAAATCTCAAATAGTGACTCCCGAAGGCTGCTTGGGGTAGTTGAGGGTTGACACATTCGGTATTTTTCTACCTAGTACCAAAGACAGCTAAGAATACCGATAAAATCGAAAATGCGAGTTTCAGGGAGCCGTTTAGAAGAAGAGGATGTGACCACAATCCATTAACCTCCCATACTCTGTGCTGAGACTTTGCCTGGGCAAGCAGAATCAGCCACCCAGGAGAGCGCACATGACCAAAAATTCCTGTGACAGCGAGCCAAATGGCCGAGTAATGATCACACCAATTTCCAACATGTGTGATTAAATCACGCTAATTAACGACTCGTATGTGGGCTGATAAGCCATCGTCAAGTCAATTGCCACCCCCCTGTAGGGATCGCGAGAGCAGTTAATTCCAGTACACATGTGGTCGCACGCTAATGAAGTCCCATAAATACTGCACTCATTGTGTTTCCACTAACCTTATCCACAACTTTCTGTGATAATGGGTTCGAGTAAAAATCCAAAACGTCAGACAAATACTTTTCTTGTTCCAGCAATCGTATCTTCTTCTTTTGATCAACCAGGAATGAAATATAGAGCAAGGCGAAATCTTGCAAGACTTCGTGTTTGCGTGATGAGAGGCTCCAAACGCAGTGCGTACAGCATTGTTTTAGACAATTTTTTATCCTATTCATAATCCCCCCTCTCCCCTCACCATCACCACCACCGCCACCCCTATTACGGCCAGATTCAGCAAAAATTTAATCTCCCTCCATCACGTATTGGCTTGAGAAACCAGACTTCCAGCTGACATCGAAAGTCACTAAGAATATCTGCATGCACAGGGCAACTGATGGCACCGGTGTCCTTACACCTTACACCGAGTCCTTAAAAAAACTGCCCACCAGTTTTGTTATCCTATGCTTTTACGTCAACATCTATCTGAGCCAAAAGGCTCTGCACAAGTACTCGGTTTCCTGTGGGGGACAATCTGAGTTACTTTTTTGGGTGGCTCAGGTTTCTTTGTCGGATATTCAGGTGACTGATGCACCATCAGTTGTGTAGCGATCGGCCGCATCTGGTCCGTCTGCCGCGAGTCTAATGTGTAACAACGTGGCGGTCGAAAACGGTGCCTTTGATAGACAACGCCTTGAGGTGCGCTGAGCGGAATTTGGCTTTATACTCTCCCCTAACCGTGACACACACACACACACACACACCCTAAATAGCTGGTGTACTTGGATTGAGCTTGTTTTACAATCGATCTTATTTAAAGTGTGCATGCTCTTAAACGGAAAAGGTGAACTACTTAATGGTTTCCTTCGCAATTATTTTGGCTAAACGTTCAGCTATGTCCGATCCCAGTCACTCCTCCTAAGGTCCGATCCTTAAGACGACAATGCCGATGGGATTCCACGGTCATTCTATACTGTTTTAAACCTCACACTGCAGGCTAGAGTCCATCGGTAAAGTGTTAGAACACACTTTTGTAGGCTGCCCCAAAGTTTTTAAGATAAATCCCACAATGAAAATTGGTGTGATAAGAAGCACCCCAGGGATTAGAGTTTCTTAGATTTTGACCATTATGAACGCTTTCTCTAACAAAACTTTTTGTCGAAATCAAAAGTCGATACAAAATGCAAACAAATAAAAATTGCACGGTGGCCCTCCTGAGATCTCGCCCTGGCGTTATTTGCAAAATATTTTACAGGTACTGAGGGGTCAGTTTTATCCTAATTTTTCTGCTTCATTATCACCTGGGCTTCATTTAAGCTTCGATTAACCTTAAATCGTGTCAAATTTGTGTAAATATAGATGCTTAGGAAGGCCTTCAAACCTCAGTATAGTAAGGTCGGGCTTCACTTCAGAAAAAGCATATTCCAGAAGGATCAACGTGCTTGAAATAAATCAGTAGTGATGGCAGATGCAGCAGCTAGTTAGAGAGGAAACTTCTAGGGACGAAGGCATGAATAAACGAAAGGTATTGATGGTAGAGGCAAGAGAGCCTGGAAAGGCATAAGCTAGTCATATACAGAAAAACAAAAAAAAACCGTTCAACAGGGTAAAAACCACAGGAAGACGTCAGACCAAATCAGAATGAAATTTATAAACTACCCGGCTCCTGCACTTGAAAGGCGAATTAACCCAAAACCAGTATTGGAGAACATTATGTACCCTGAAATAATAGGCAGGGCAAGCTCTTCTTTTCACCAAATCACAGTTGGAGCCATGCTTTGTAGTTTTGCAGATAAGGAAGAATAAGGCAGCTGAATATTGCCGGCAAAGACAAGGAAAACTGGAATGACCATTTATGGCTTATTAGTTATCGTCAGCCAGTCAAACCCAACCCCAGGTTGTGCAACATCAAAAAATTACAAAGAAGAATCAGTCTTTGAGATTGAATCTGTTCTCAATGAAAGTAACTAAACCTAGCAACCGATTAACTTAAAAATCTGTCACGTTTGGCTGCATTCCTAATTTTTATTACTCTGCTAGTAGTCCAGATTTTGTACGTGCTGTGCCGCATAGTAGGTCTCATTGACCGAGACTAAAAGCTAGTTCACCTTCAAATTGGTGGTAACCACACGGAAGAAATGCCTTTCTATCATGGTTGCCAATGATAAAAACCCCTTTCACAGAAACTTGCAACCTCTGTCTATCCTATACACCTGAAGTAAAACGACCATGAGGGAAGTTTCCCAATAGGGTTTCAGGCAGAAACATACGCTTCAGTTCAATTCCACCACTAATATTGATATTTTGTCATCGTGGGCTGCTTCAAAACCACGGTATTTAGGTCTTTTGCAGAGAAGTCTTGCCACCGCACGAGCAGTTCCCTGATGGAAAAATTCTCATTGAGCATATATGGTCCAATCGCGTTTTCTGTACTCACATATAATTAACCAGCTTTCCTAGACAAAGTGAACAACGCTGGTAGTCATTGTTTAAACGTAATGAAGTCCAGTACTTTCTAAAATCACAGTATTTTGTCTGAAATATATCATCTCAAGACTCCTTGAGGAGTTTTTATGAATATGTTTATCTTGTCATTTACCGAATTTGTTGGTCTTGCTCGAGAAAATTGACCGTTTTTCATCAACTTTTTAGTGTGCGAGTGAGTTGAAGGTGAATATCGTAACCATTATTTTTTTATGAAGAAGACAGTGAAAAACAATAAAATCCCATAGTTCCAAAGGGTTTGCTCTCGTAGTTAAAATCGTCGAATACGACCAGAATATAAGCGAGTGACTGTTGAGGTAGGCCACTAAGAAAACACTTTTTAGCTGTGATGCTTTGTCATTTCTACCAGTTTGCAGCATTAAACAGTAGTTAAGACTGAGCTTTATAGGCATAAGACTAATGGTACCCTGTACGTCATTTCAGGGTTTACAGTAAGCCGCAGGTCTACGATGCTCACATCAGCTGGCATTTCAATTCAAGTGGCGTTTTCCATTCAGTAGCTTACTTAAGGACGACCGTCATTAGTTATAGAGGTTCGGATTTTATTTTTTCGTTCCGGTAAATGTCGAATCATGATCTGCGTATCGCTGAACTAACGGGGTCTACATACAAATCCAGCTTATCTTCGTCGAGGTTGTGCTTGGTTTACCTTTCAAGCGAAGGAACTCAAATTTTGGTGTTACTTGGCAGTTGGTTTAATACCGGAGAACAACCTTTTGCATGTCCATGCTGGCAGCGACGATTGTATGAATTTCAACATTTTCCTTAAGGGGATTAATGCGCTTGTTGAGCAATGTGACCCAAGATACGAAAGTTGAATGAGATGCCACATGTTTCTTGCACGTCAAACTATTGTTGTACAAGCAATGGCAGTTAGTCGGGCTATTGCACGATTTTCTGGATTTATTGGACTACCCGTACTGACTTCTGAGGAGACTTTCATCGCCAAAAATAACGCCCACAACTATAAAGGACTGGAAAAAAAACCATACACTGCAACTTCAAATTTGTTCAGTCACAACAAAGTGGGCAGGAGACCCTAACCACCCCTTGTATGAATATCAACTGTGCCCGTGATCAGATCTCCTTCCCCCGTCCTAAGTCTAAAGCTAGAAATAGATTTCTAGTTACTCTTGTTTTTGTGAGTAATACCTCCTAATGATCGATTGTTGCTCATCAAGACAAAGCCAGTGAAATCTTTAAGCCAGAGCTCTAAGCAAAACTCAAAGGCCTGTATCTTATTCTGCAAAAAACGGATCAATCAGATCAGATCTCCTTTTCCCCGGCCTAAGTCTAAGATGGGACTGTCCAGTAAAGGTTAGAAATATATTTCTAGTTACTCTTGTTTTTGCGAGTAATACCTCCAAATGATCGATTGTTGCAAGGCCGGTGAAATCTTTAAGCCAAAGCTCTAAGCAAAACTCGAAGGCCTACATTTTATTCTGCAAAAAACGAACCAATCAACCACGTAGATACAACTTCAAAGGTTTCCCGATTACAGTGGCTCAACTTTCTACTGGGCCAGCGTTCAAACTTTGGTTCTGCCTGCCACGGATTCAAGGCATGACAAGGTCATAAGAATGGCTAACTTATCATAACAGCCTGCCCTGACTTTGCAATTAGTACACTTCAGTTATAACTGTTATCTCCTCTCCTGCTCATCCATTTATTAAATGATTTCCGGTTGATCTCCTGTCTTCTTCCTCCTTTGTCTTCCCGCGGCTTAAGACTTTCATTCTCACCCTGGTGGCTATCGATCCGTTCATGCAAGTCAGTCAGCCAGTAGACCTGCGATTAGTGAGCCATCTTCAACCGGTTTTCCGCTTGACAGACACAGAGGCTGTGGGAACGAAAAATCCCTTCATCTTTCAGGTCTTCAGTCTACCCCTATTCTCCTTCACCGGCGCAACGAGCATTGTTCAAAAATACAATATTCAGGTGAGTGTATGACTTCCTTTTATGACCGAATTTAATGTTTTTAATTACATTTTGTTGACACCTGGTATTCAAAAATGCAGGGTTAGTAGATACTGTTGGCAGATTTGAATAATTCGGTTTATCCACCTATGAAAAACTCGGCGGCCTCTGTGGGATACGTGCCCACACCAGCAAGGGGATGGCTTTAGTACAGCCAAAGCTCTAGCCAATTGAGCTACGAGGCCCCACCGGGAGCCGTGAGTTTTATCACACTTGGGTCAAGTTACCCACCCAACCTACTGCAACGAATGGAATCCACCCATTCTGATTCAGTTAGCTGACTGCCCAAGCAGGATTTCCTAAGCAATCAATCTAGAATCCACCAGCTGACTACCAGACACAAATAATCAGTAGAGGATTTGGCAAGCGCACTATTCAAATCTACCAAAAACGTTCAGCGAACTGTGAGTGTCCCTTCTCAGGGCTACCGGGGCCACAATACCGCACGGTTTTCTGGCTGCAATCACTGCTTAGCCTTGGTGTCAACTCCTAACTGTTTTGACAGTGGCAAGACCTGTTAACGTTACCGACAAAGCCAAGAGACACCGTAATGGCCATGTCTGGTTTGGTGCCCTCATCAGCCAGGCATACACAACCCCAGGTGTTGCAACCCCTTGAAGCTCGAACTGGACATCTGATGGTTAAAATTCCAACGCCCACAGACTCATTGTCCCGTCGGTTGCAGTCGAGGTTATTAACCACGGTAGACGGGGGCTCACAGGCCTTGTGCCTTGGAGCTCAGTTTGAAGCATCATCAGCGGCCGCATAGTGGCTACTAATATAAGCAGACTCTAGATCGCGACCTGTTGGTTAGAATTCTAGCGCCGGAGCCCTGGCACTCGATATCAGCCACCTATTTGCTGCCATTTAGACAAAACTCGGTTTGAAATAACAAATTAAACAAAGGGACTTTTCCTACCTGCTTTCTATGTCCTCAAAAATTCAAATGTATTTCATAAAAAACATGCCCGGAAATAGCCTTTGTTACATTCATTTTGCGTCAAGTTCCATTCTGCAAATTTGAAAATGGAAGAAAAGGAATCGTACGGTTTTAAAAAGTTTGTAATCATGGGATTCCTTCATACCATGCAATGCCCATTCAACTGACATCATACATGTCCATTTATTAAAACGTTTCCACGGTAGTTCACATGCCTTGCAGAATTTTGGAACCCCTATATAGTATATTTTTATAAAGACATGGATATATGTGTGATTGTGCTTTCCTGAGGAGTGGATACCTTTTAAACACTGAACCCTAAACGTCAATGCAACGCAAGATGGGTCTCAAAATTAGCCGGAATCGAAAAACGGAAAAATGACCGGAATAAAAACCTCCCACATATTCTGAGGATGGAACTAATTTCCAGCTGAATGAGTAGTAATGGTAATATGAGGGTAAATTTTAAACAAAATATCAAGGTTAGAGTTAGAGCTTAGTTCAGATTAAGTGTAGGGCTAAGCTTATGGTTAGAATGATTTTTAAGCTAAGGGTTCGGCTTACGGTAAGGACATTTGTTAAGATAAGGACATGTGAATATTTCCGCTTCATGGAATATTGCGCAAGGCTACCTGTATGACCGCGTGGCGGAGTCCCTGGTACCGTCTTACCGGAGAAAAAATTCTAAAACTGAAATAACCCCATTCTCTGCGAATAAATTTGAAAGAAAACATGAGCTGCTACCAAGGGATTTCAAGAAAACACTAAGTTTGGATTATATTTTCTGTAATATATAGTTACAAGGACACTGTAAACCAATGCAATACCTTTCTAGTAAGAAAATTGCCATTTTCACTCAGTGCAGTTTTCACATGTGGCTTAAAAATGTGCCTTCAAAAGCTAGCATTCTCGCTTGTCTGGAGTAAAATTGGGATTATCCTGCACGATAATATAAGCCGACTGAAGTGATCCTTTTTAATCGAGAAAAAG
The DNA here is from genome assembly GCA_017591395.1 of Schistocephalus solidus. Classification (NCBI taxonomy): domain Eukaryota; kingdom Metazoa; phylum Platyhelminthes; class Cestoda; order Diphyllobothriidea; family Diphyllobothriidae; genus Schistocephalus; species Schistocephalus solidus. The sequence goes on along the minus strand of WEDG01000311.1, from coordinate 199,932 downwards.
GATTTCAGAATTTTGCTCAACAATTCATGAAATTGGTCACCGACTTATCAAGTAGTTTACTGTGCCGTCAAACGCAATCTCAATCGCAGTTACCTTACACAAAAAAACGGATAATATGCCTTACTCATGGTAGCTTCGTTAAAAAGGGTGGTCCCTTGAAAACATTGGTGAATTCCTCGCAAATGTACCAAGCAATGACGTGAGATTGATGGAACATATGTCTGAGCTTATGGTTGACCATATATTTATTTTATTTTATTTTATTTATTTATTGCCAGTTTACAGGCAAGGTCAAATATATATATATATATATATATATATATATATATATATATATATATATATATATGATAGTGGTTTGATATGGCTATCAATGACGCATAATGACAGCTTGATGGTGCCGATATCATGAGTTCGGAGTCGATGTCAGCGCGGAAGATGGACGTATTAGTCGAAAGCAGTTGACATATCAATTCTGCGGTAACACCTGGGATTTCGACTCCGCATCGTTTGAGGTCGTGAACGGCCATTACTGATGAGTCGGGCGTCGTTTTGTCGGTATAGACGTATGGGTCATCGATAGGTTGGTCACCACTTCGTTGATCGAGCCAGACTAGAGCTCGTGGTGCGTGATAGCGAGCGTAAAAGCAGATTTACTGGACCGATCAAAGACAGGGAGATTGATGGCCAGTTTCTGTTTATTAGCCGTCATCAGCCAAATACTACTGTACGTATCATCTCGACGATCTTTTGTATTTTGAGTTAGCGTTTGAATATCGGCCAGCATGCCACTGAAGAGATCGGTACCGAATAGAGCGCAGCTGTTATGGAGCATACTTGGTGTTTCAGAGTTCGTTTCCGCAGGCGGTCGCACAGCGACGTAGCATATGACGGAATGGAACCGACAAAAGACAAGTGGAGACCGGAATGGCCATTTCGGCTTTATTAGCACGTCATCAGCCAGTCATACCCAATCCCATCATATTCCCCGGATCACAACCGACAAAACAACGAGCCCGTGGCTCGGGCACGGTAGAGCGTTCGACTCAAATACCAAAGTTGTCGCGGTTCGAATCCCAGGTGCGCCACACTTGGGACTGGGTATGACTGGCTGGATGACGGCTAATAAGCCAGAAATGGCCATTCCGGTCTCCCCTTGTCTTTGTCGGTTCCATTCCCATCATATATGCTACACGTCGCTATGCGACGCAATCTCGCGAGAGGCTCAGTCTGAGCTGCTGGACTGATTCCATCTTCTTCGTTCACTAGCGTGCAGAAGACTAAATAGAAACGAGCAGTATTCCAGACTCAGGCCTGACATACATTTTATAGAGGCTGATTCTAATTTTTGATGGTTTCTAAAATTTCTGAGAATAAAACCCAGTAGTTTGGCGTGCTTTTCGAGACAATCAGGGCGCAGTGCTCTGACAGATTAAGACTACTAGAGTATGATATGCCCAGATCATTTATAACTCCGGGCACGTTTAGATCGTGACCGTCTATGCTTAGGTGGGGCTGATGGTTGTCGCCAATAACCATAACGGAGCACTTTTGCCAAGAAAGTGAGAGGCGCCATGTGCGACACCACTGAGCGAAGACCTGAAGATCCGTTTTTAAGAGCTCAAGCACGATGTTGCGATCAATCGGTTTATATCGATAGGCAACTTTTAAAATCGTCAGCGTACAGAAAGGGCCTACCATACTGAAAAACAATCAGGAACATCGTTGACAAAGAGGCAAAAATAGAAGCGGGCCGAGCATCGCTGCCCTGAATAACTCCGCTCCTCACATGCGTGGGGTTGGAGATAACATCAGAAATTTTAACCCGTTGTGCGCGAGCATTCAAATAGGAAAATATTAAGTTCAGAAGCTTGTTACCTATGCCGAAGGAGGCAAGTTTCAGCAGTAGGAGATCATGGTCAACACGATCAAAAAAAGCCTTAGTGAAATCGAAGTAAACGGTGTAAATTGCAAAACCGCTGTCTCTAGATTGTAGCACATGATCGAAGAAAGAGAGCTGGCAAGTGTCACAAGACCTTTTTTCGAGAAAACCATGCTGAGCCGCATTAAGTAGGTTATTCTCTCACCTAGGTGACACATCATCTTGTCTTTGATCAAGGTCTCGAAGATCTTCGAGACTGCTGGTAGTGTATTTATTGGCCTAAAGTCGTCAAATGACGTAGGTCGGCCGTGTTTCGGAATAGGCAGTATGTGCGATTCCTTCCATAAAATAGGGAAAGTTTCACTTTCAAGAGCAAGATTAAATATCTTATACAGAAGGGACGGAAAAATATCGTTTGCATCCGCTTTTAAAACGCTGACCGGGACGCCATCTGGTCCTGGACTGTATGATTGACGAAAACGCCGAATGGCTACAGTCACGTCCGGTTTTTATTTCGCGCACAATGCAGTTTCACCGGTTGATTGTTCAATGTTCTAACTAATAGTCCACGGAGTCGCTACTATCTAAGATAAGAAATTGTGATTTCAAGAAAAAAAATCATTATAATATGTAACACACCTGCAGGAAAGTACAAATATTTTAAAATCCCACTTATAAATTTCAGTATACCACAAATAACTTATAAAAACTCAGCAGTGAACGTATGGTAAGCCCAAGCATGCACCATTTATAAAATTCAAAGTTATGCAAATATTTTGGGGTTTATTAAAAAATTGAAAAATGTTCACAATTCTCAATCCTGGTCGTCCGCAAACCTGCAAAGTTAAATGTGCACTGGAAACTTGAAAATATGAAACAGTCAGATGGTTAGCATGTAAATGAACGGTTCCGGTAAAAACTGCGAAATAACTGCCCTTCCATAACTGTCCGTTCCTTTTTCTTTTTGCCCCCCCTCCCAATTCAGATTGTCGGCTACATAGATGAGGCCATAGTTCGATTCCACGTGCTAAGCAATCGAGACGAGATGGAATACTTCAGTCACCTGAACAATTCCATAAAATTCTCTGGTGGCCAGCTTCAGCTCAACGGCAGCCCTCTTGGAAGAGCTAGCTTCAGTCTGGCCGAAATTGCCGCCTACCAGTTGGCTTATTCGCATCCGGGTGGCCTGCAACCCTCGGTGGACCGCTTTCGTCTTCAACTCTCCACTGCAGCCATTGGCGACTCACACCTACTCCTGAGCCGTTCCCTTCGTTCTTCCACTGCTGCAGGCTTCGATGATAGCAATGCCGAAAGGTTGCTAGGTCATCACCCTGTCAGTCGCGTGTTTGACGACCGGTGGTCAAACGGGCGACAACGTCAGGAGCAGGTCTATCGAAATCGCGCCCGACGCAGTTACGTGGCGCGTTCAGAAATAGAACTACCCGTTCGTGTAGTTCGCCTTTATGAGAACGTGAGTAATTTTGTTTTCCTTTTCTTTCTTTCTTTCTTAATTGTGTTTTCAAAGATGACTGACATCACCGAGAGATCCGCAAGAATTACTGTTCACGTTGGAGTGCACCCGTTGAGTATAGGACGCTGAGGAGCAAAAATAACTCCGATTCGCACAGGTAAGAGTTTCGGGATGAAATTCAGATAAATGTAAAGTGCTCACCGGGAAGCACTTTACATTTACCTGAAAAATAACTCCGTCAGGGGTGACAATGTCTGTAGGTCAGCATGCCTGCACGGATTAGGCGTGGGGCAGATGTTAAGTGGCACATGTAAGTTCAGGAGCCCGTCACCAGCGTCTGATCTCGCCTCCAGGCTCCTGGACTCTATCCGGATATCAGAACTAGGAGGGTGAGAGAAGCCATAGTGCGGTAGATGCTGCGAAAGTCTACTATCAGTATAAACTAATTCACGCGCAAATCACCGTCCCTGCGCCCACCTGGCCAGCGGGCGCACAATCGACATAGTCGAATTATTATTTGCATCGGTGTGAGCTTGGGATTACAGGTGTTTCTATGAAAGTTTTTAAAAATGAAATAAGTTAATATTATTTAAGAAGTTAATTTGGCGTTTAATGAATTTAAAACCTATGAAAGCCTCTAATTTTGGTGAGTAAATTGCTTCCATCACTGAGGTTGCAAAACTAATCATGTATCATTGTGCTGGGACATGCAGCAGAGGTAGTGTTCGAAGCGGCGGGAAGGATGGGAATGGCTTTCATCTTTTTAGACTTATCTGAGCTTTGTATTTTATCTTTGCTGCAAATTTTTAAAGATACTTAAAAAGCGTATTCCTCTCTCTCTCTCCTAAATTATCAGTTTAATTTTGGCGGTTTTCATTCAATCAACAGTCTTTAAGGGACATTTTTAAATCTCCAACGTGTTGATGTTATTCGTTCGGTTCACCTCTGACAGCCAAAGTGAGACTAGATCAAAGAATTTAAAAGCTCAGTGGTCGAACTGAACGCCCAATTTTATCCTCCATGCAATAATGGCTTAGCATTGTTGGAAACGGTTTGATGTTCACCGATAAGCGCTCTACAAAAGGTAATTTATGCGGTATCTTGCTTAGTTCGCTTCGTGTCTCTCAGCGCCTGGAATCGGGTAAGCTAAAACTACCAGTAATCCTTTGAATGGGTTCTCTCGTCCAACCCTTAAGTAACTTGAACGGTACGTTTTGGTAGAGCCCACCCACAAGTTTTGAAAAGGTCGCTCACTTTGCTGCGCCTTGCTCTTTTGTGGAATCCATACCGCCTTTTTATGGGATTGCCCACCGCACACTCCCTGAAACACATTTATCCTACAGAGAAACAATGAACATGAACCTTTGGATTTTTTCCTATCCCCATAAAGTGAATAGTGTACTTGGCATTTATGTGTTGTGTGTGGTTGGCTGATGATGACAATTGAACCGGAAACTGCAATGAGGGATTTTTTCAAATATTTACCAACCTATTTTTGAGTTGTATGCACACTTCTCCTGTTATAAATAAAGGTATCTTCCAGGTATGACGGAGAAAAACGGATGGTCTGCAGACACGAAGACAAAAATGCAATATGCGACCCCATTGAGTAAACAAAGAACGGTCTGCCCGTAATACGGGACCGATAGTAATAGGGTTTGACTGTATATCCGACGCGAGATGCCATCCAAAACAGCCTCGTAGACGAAGCCAACGTGGTAGCGATAATTTAGAGTCCCAAGTTGCGGGAATGGAGCATAAAAAGATTAATGGCTCAGACCCAGCCACTGAAATGAACCGAACCGAAATCAAACACCCCTACTTTTAAAACATAAGTAGATAGGTAAAAACGCAGTGTGCGACCTCGTTGAGAATAATACTTGTATCTATCTCCTTATATTGCAGACGTACGGGTGTTTACTTTCGGTGAGGCTGAGTTCGGTAGATAGATTTAGGCTGTTGCCATCTGAAGCATTACTCTCATTTCTCACATTCTATTCCCTTCCCTTGAATTTGGGACTCAGAATTAGCGCTGCCGCGTTGGCTTCGTCTACGGGACTGCGTCGGCTATTCCGTAAAACCCCTATTACCACCGGTACCTTATAACAGGTAGACCTGTCCTTTGTTGCCTCCATGGGGTTAAACATGACCTTTTTACCGAAGCGAGGTACAGTGATAAATAATATGCAAGTGTCAGCAGGTTGAGTTGGTAGCACCGGCTAGGAATTCTAAGGATTTTTACGGAAAAAGTAATGCTGCTGAGACTGACTGCCACTTTTGTGGATATGAACTGGCTAGAACACAGCTAACTGGAAGAAATCGATACCGAGCGAATAAGCAATTATAAAATCTGAGTGTCGCGATTACATCACAATCGCTAATGATAAGTCCCAGTAATTCTTTGGTTTCTAGTATCTACTAGCTAACCAGTGCTTCTTTCTTTGTTTTTCTCTCTCTTTCTCTCAAGATGAAAGAAACGGCCCTGAAGCTTGACAGTGTCTTCCACGTCTACCATGGGACGGCTCTCTGTTTCAGCGCGGATCTGCTCCTAACGCCGGACAGTCTACAGGCTGCCAGATCCGATTTCGTGGATCTCCTTTTTGCAGTTAAGGTTCAACCCACACAGGGATCTCTAGTCCGGCGATCCAAACTACTGACGACACCGCCGTTGCCACCAGCAACCTCGTTGCTGAACATGACCGGACCCATGATACAGATCGTGACTGACTCACCCACCCCACGACCCAGTTTGTCTCTGGATCTGGATGCTGAAAAGGGCGCCCGCATCGACCTTGTCCGATTGTCGGAGTTGGAGAACGGGGATATCTGCTACTGGAATCGTCGACGCGACACCAGAACTGATATAATTGGGTTGAAACAAGTTGGGCGATTGGATTTTCCCACGGTTGCAGTCAACTTGGATATCCAGGTTAGCAGATAACCTTTAGTTCGCCTTTCCTTCCATATGATATCTTTTCAGGCTGCGCTGTAGCCTTCTATCTAAACCCACAAACGTGTGGCAATCGTGCGACTGACACTTCTATCACGTCCACCTCACGCCCACTTCCATAGTACGTTGGCTTGTCGCGGCATCAAAAGCCATAGGGAGACCCTGGTTTCTACAACCTTCAGACCCGGTCCCAAAAAGGAGAAATTAGACGCCAATTGAGAGAATATTGTATTATGTACAGAAAGCTTTTAAAATGGGTTGAAAAAAGTCGACAGTCAGCCGAGGGCCCCATTCAGCACCGTGAGAGCTGTGTCCCGGGTGAGATGGGCATTCGTCACAGCGCCCTGAGCGATGGCACATCTGATTCAACCTTGAAATTGATCGGCCGGTTTGGATAGCTGTGATTGGCTGAGAACCAGACTGCGCTTCCAATTACGCGTGAAAGACGTACCCCTATTGACTTGGTCATTCAATCGGGCACGAGTGCTACTGGCACACAGCGAAGGATGGATTTGAGAAGGAGACTGATCCAGTTGGAGCCCAAGGCATACCTTCCTCAACATAATCAATGGGATGCGTTTTGAAATTATCACAAAACACTAAAAGCTTTGACAATCAAATCTCTTAATTTCAGTTGGGTATATCTGTCTGATGATGGCTAATAATTCAAAAGGGTCAGCCTTGTCTTCCCTGGCTTCTTCGGTACTCTCAGTTAGCATATTCTTTTGATCGCTATGCGACTTACTGCGAGATCCGCAGCCTGTGGACCAAAACGCATTAGGATTAGCACTCCCCACGATAATGTAAACTAAAAGGCTAACTCTCTCTTCTGTCTCGCTGAAGTTCAGGCGTCAATTGTTACATGTTAACATGACATTGATCGATGTGAGGTACGAATTTAGCAAGTCTGACCGGTTTGAATGAGCGGGTCAGCCAGTGTGTGGTACGCGTAGGTGGAAGCTTTATGCTATAGCAGTACCACCGCTGCCAGCACTAGAGGGGCACAATGTAAAACGCCTTGTCCACCCATCCTGTCACCTGTTGGCTAGGTCGGAATGGCAAAGCATACTTCTTAGAAAGAGCCTATACCCAAGTAACACTGGGACTAAAAGTAGACTATCCAGAAGTACGGAGTACTGCCCTTTGAAATGACATCACAATCAATTCATTTGTACCAATTACACAAAGACCGTTTTTAGATCACACTTAGAACACCGTAATATGCGGCTAGAGGGCTATAATTATATGAAGTATTTCATAAATAAACCATTCAAATGCTGACAATTACCAGAACTGCCGAATGATAAGGACCTAATGGAAACTGTAGAGTTATTGGGATAATTCTAACGAGAACGACCTACGCCATACAGCAGTGAAGAGAAAATAACAAACAAGCATGCCTATAGTGAAAGTTGGTTTCAGTGAAGCAGCTACATGTGGGATTTAATTCATTCGCTGGGTATTCAGGCCTTCTACATTAAAGGATCCTCAGAGGTCTCATCGAACGTAAATGGTTGCGATAGGATTTAAGCTTAGAGTACATTTTTATAGAGTTTCGAAGTTTTGACATGAGAGTCCCTGAAATGTTATGTTAACACAAAAACTTAATGGTGAGTAAATTGAGGCATGAAGACTACCAGGGCAATTGGAGATTGACCACATGGTACCAGCAAGTACATTGGGCGAATGCAAAGGCAATTGGCAACCAGGGCCGATGAGAATTCGCCTAAATGGATTTTCAAACAAGAAAATAACGTACCACTGTCTTCGATTATGAAACATCTGCTGGACAGCGATCGCCCTGTTGACCTCAAAGCAGCTTTCAGAATACTTTTTCGGGCACGAATGACTCAGACTTTGCGTTACTTGGAAGCAGATTAAATACGGCGGCAGAAACCCGACCTATGCAAGCAGGTAAATTATGTGGTCAAGCTCCCACTGCTCTGTTACTCTTCATGCCCCGATTTACTCACCCCAACCCGCGCAACTTCATCAAACGGTGCATGCGCCAAACGATTCAAGTGAAAATATTGCACCGAAGCTAAATAGTGGTGAACGATTCCACACGTCAAAAACGTCTCGGAGATCGTCAGCCGCCTTCTCGCACCACTCGGAATTGGCATCACACACAAACCAGAGGCCACCATTCGGCGTAAGGCAATAAGACCAAAGGACCCACTGCCACGGCAAGAAACATCTGGAGTTACTTATCGGATCTGGTGCAGTTGAGGACAACGCAAGTACGTCGGAGAAACTTTAAAGACTGATTCGGACGTGAATTGCCAAACATGCGGCAGCAGTGCGATGAAATGATGCCAATTCTCAAGTCACGTCTCATTTGGCGAGAATCGACCACAACCTCAAGTTGGATGAAGCTGCGAGTTGCTTGAAGCATGGTTTACAGTCCCCCAGTCTATTAACAAGTGCAATGACCACCACAACCCATATTCAGTGTTGAGATGCGGTTTGGCCATAGCAATCAGCCACTCGGGGAGCACTCAGACAAGTGTATTTTCCAACGCCAATTCCGGTGAGCCAGATGGCCAAGCAATCATCATGTCAATTTCCAACACTGGTGTTGAACTTTCAGCATGCCGGTCATCAACTAATAAGCGCACCAGACCACGGTCGTCATCGCTGAATGGGGAGCCGTTACTTGCCATGGGCATGCAGTAGCATAGCGACTGAATCCTATAAATACCACAACTCCCTGTATAAGAATTGCCCGCAGCTGATACCATCTTTGAAGATGGGTTTGAGCTGGAATCCGAAGCGTCCGTTCAATAAAGCTCTTGTCCCAGCGATTGCATTTACTTCTTCTTACACATCCCTGCGTTTTGTGTTAACACTTCCTCTTTTTTCTTTCCTATATTGAGGTTAAAAGGTAATATTTTCATCGATCCTTCTCTGTAGATAACAATGACCTTGCTACTTTGCATTGAGATTCTGTGCAAATTCAATCTGTTGTGTGCTTTTATTCATTATCTATGTTATGCAGAAACGGGTTGCATTTGATAAGCTGTCACGAATTTTTATGGTACCAATAAATCCTGCTGTACACGCCTTTTTGAAATTCATACCAAGAAAGAAATGCTTCAAATAAAAAATATCATATAATCTGACTACTGCTTTTGCGTATTATTTCTTTAAGCTTCGTGCTGTCACTACCAAAGTATGTGGAAGGAACGAACAGGCATGTGATTAGCGACTATAAATTAATATAAATTGAGAGGCTGCTGCAAAACTCCACTCTAGGACTTCGGTTTACCCTTACCCATCATCATCATTATTATTTTAAAATCAACATTCACAGACATGAGTAAAGACTATGGACTGAACGGAAAACCCATAATTTAAGTAAGCTCTTTACGTTCTTAAGGCAAAGATACGCAAAGTGAAGAGCGGAAATACAGTAGGCGTCCTAACTCATGAACTCTGATGGATTTCATTAATTATGGCCCATTTCGCGAAATCAGCGCACACTGCGTCCACCAAAATTTTAAAACAATAAAGAACCGAACGTAAGAAAATTTATGGCTTTTTGTTGTTTACAAATAAACATTACCTTGTATAGAAATGCTAACTTTTTTAGAATAGGTACCGATTTCGAAAGTGTGAAAAATTGACCTAGTTAAGTAAACTGAATTTGTAAGTGTATAGAAAACCTGTCCATGAAATAAAAGCAGTGAATAAAGAAGTGTTTCTTTTTATATAAGATCAAAACAGTTTGTGGATCATTAATTATTACTTAACAAGGTGTCATGTTAAGGATTTATTAAGAGTGAATTGAAAATGAAGAATAAAATTTACTTTAGTTTTATTCGTACCTTTAGGTTGGCTAAGATCTTCCGAAAGTAACTGTATGCAGGTATCGATCACTGGGGCCAGTAAAAGCCCTAACTGGGAAGCAAATCGTTTGGATTTTTAGCTCTTAACTTGTGATGATATTCAAAAGTATTCTTTCTGTCACCTTATGGAATTTTTTTGAGAGAGAGAGGAATACGCTTTATTTTGAAGTATCATTCATAATTTTCAGCAAAAATATAAACGGCTCCATTCACTAAGATAATACGATAAGTAAACATAATATGCAAGAACCAAAGAGTCAAAAATGGGCATCTAGCGGGCAGACAGTTCTAGTCTCAGCTTTTTTATTTCAGTCTCTTCAAACGTAAGGTAGCGTGCTAGAAATGGCAAAACGGAGCGCTGGTATGCCGTTGTACGGCAGGCTATATGGCGAAAGCCTCGGCGCATCGGACGGGCAGACTTCACAGCAATCAGCTCAGAGTGGAGGGGATGGGTTACATCATCAAGGATTCGCCCAATGAATTGTTTGACTGTCGTAAAGTGCCGTTTTGCTATCAAATCCACTAAAATAGTATAAGAAACACCAGCAGCAGAATAGAGCGTTCGGAGAATACGTTTTTAAATCAAAAAATCCTTTGTAACTCGGCCCTAAGAGGTATCCTTGCAAGGATTCACGCGATTTGCAACACAGTTTTCTCTCTGATCGCGTAACAGGCACTAAAAGATGCATCGGAGAATTGGTAACATTAATATGCTAAGTAGATGGCGTGACAGTTAATTTCCAACAACGCATGTTATATGAGTCACTCGATTTTTTCTTTTCTAGACGAAAGTTTGACCTAGAAGCCTTTGATGGTCACTTGAGCAAAGAAACATGTCTAATGACAATCAATTCTTGTGACTTTCCATTATATTGACGAATCCTCAACTTTCCTACTTCTATCCCTTTTAGCCGAAACCTAGGTACCAGCTGAGCAGACAGTCTGCGCCAGCAGAGGTTCTGCATGTCCGTGAGACGGCCAACTACATGGCTCTCAACCCGACCGTCCTGCGTCACGTGCTGCAGCCCACTCGACAGTGGAGCCTTTCTGCCCGCAACCTCAGCCCAGTAATGCCTAGTGCCTCGGATATCGTCTACACGGTCACCCGACATCCGTGCTTTGCGGAAGAAGAGAGTCCGATGGGCACCCAGGACGCAGGTCGTCTCGTTTCGCTATCTGCTGTTAGCTCAAGCAGCCACGAGGGCGACACAGCATTGCGTCCGGGTCTGGCAACCCATCTGCGTGACCTTGGCCCGCCAGCCGTTGATTGGTTCACTCAAGCACAGGTTGATTCCGGAGATGTCGTCTTTGTGCCACCGAGAAAGGACATTGGACCGCAGGTGAGGATGTTTATCCTGTCATACGAGGCCTGTTGTTATGACTAGCAAGAGCGTTCGCTTGCCGGAGTCGTTGATATAGTCGCCTGACGACCCAAACGTGCAATCTATTGCATATTCAATAGAAGGCATGGATTACCAAACGCATATTAATTCCTCGAAAAAAGGCTGTCTGGAGCTCCGTGTGTGAGTGGACAGTCCACCCGAAGATTAATAGAGCTAGCCTAGGGATGTCCGCTACCTGCAATTAGTTCCTTTTGCTAGTATACGACATCTATGACCCGCTTAATTTGAGGAAAATTACTGTATGTAATAGAGTACGCTCGATTGTTCATCCCGGTTTAGCTAATTGATAATTCGTTCACCACAGCTATATATTTTTGGATGATTCCAAGCGGCTATGCCCATATTGGTTGGACATGATGCAAGTTGTGTCACCAATACGCTCTTGACGGCGAGCGAATAGTGCCATCTTTCCAGCAGATGCCATCTGTTCGCGAATTCTATGTTTGTCCACCAACGCTGAAGGATAAAACTTCAGGGATCGTCCTCCCTTACGAAGCATGCACTTTTGTGATACAGGAATGCATCTGTTATAATTTCAAAGATATTTTATATTGGATGTGTTTCAGGACACGTCAATTAAATTGTCATCTAGCGGACACCCACCACACATTCGATGTTATTGACACCAAGATTACTTACCTAGGACTGTGTATAACATGCAAATTATTATAACCGGCAAAAACAAGGGAGACTGGAATGGCAATTTCTGGCACATTAGCCGTTGTCAGCCAATCATAGCCAACCCCAGATTGTATACCACCCGAGGATGGAACTGGTGACCCGTTGAGCAGATTTCCTAGAATGGAGTTGTGCAGCGGCCTTTTAACTTATATTGATATAATTAATAGTCACTAATCATACGTTTTTTTGTGATTGAACGAAGCTAAAAGAAATCGTACGCGAAATTCATAGTCTTAACAAATATAAAGTATAGTTAAAAATATTCGAGCTCCACAAGTTATGCCGTTCTCGTTATGCTTCGGCTTGAAAGCATAGGTAAAGTTCACAAACTGCATCATACAGTAGAATAAGAACGTCTCCAACTACCTTGCCTATATTCCATTTAAAAAACACCAGAATTTCTACAGGCAAGTTCTTCGAGAAAATTGTTTGGAAATTGTCTCAACTGAACGATGACCACTCAGTGAGACGAAAGTCCAATCGATGACAATTATTGATCTATTATCCACTTCATTGATGCATTTTTGGCCTCTAAGACGCAGGGGTTCTAGGTTCCAAATATTTTTATGCAACTAACCGTTTGCTGTTGATCAAAATGTTCCTTTTTCTTCTATTCAATTTACAACCATTTTTTATTTGGATCTTATTTTCACTGTCTAATTCAGGACAAGAATGTCTCGGTCCGCCTGATGGTCTCAGCACCTGGCATAAACCTCCTCTCCGAGGAATCTCTCATGATCAGAATTCTGGCAGAAGATAATCAAACTCCCAACCTTAAAGTAAGGAATCCCTTCTCTCTCGTGCATAGTAGGAACATGTCTTATTTGCCTGGCGTTTCGTATTCACACTCCAATCCATCATCAAAGACAAAATCAATTGAGTGTAATGTTTCGCATAAATTTTACAGTATTTATGGGCTACAGTTACTATGCCAATGTCGCCAATTGGCAGCTCCCGCATCTATCGTAAATGGTTGCATGCCCGTGTGCTCCCCATGTGAATGATTACTCCGTCCCAACGAACTTGCAGCATGGCAGATGGAGGCAGAAAGTCACTGCGCTTGCTACTTGACTGAGGGCCAGAAAAACCTGGCTTCACCCGTTCGAGAACCACGTGGTTGTTACTCCTTGAGACGATTACAGCCTCATCGAACTTGAATGTGAGGCTGAATCCCATCGAATTAGGCGCGAATTGAGAACTGGCGTTAAACTTCCCCATGGTTGCTGCGTGCTCGGTCATCCGCATCCCGAGTAGTTTTTTTCAGTAGGTTTGCCCACAATTGCACCGAATCCAGACGTTTTTTCCGTGGCAGCTGGTCATGGCGACTGATGACTTCTGAGACCTTCTTGATGTATGGGAGCTCTTGCCAAAATTTGGGTTCAGTTGGATTTAATCTTACCTCTCGTTTGCGCATAAACCGGCTGACAAAGCTTCACAGGTAGATATTTGCTTTGAGCGCGCGCTGAAGATATCGGTATGCAACAACAATATCAACCAGCTCACTTCAGCGCGTCGGGATAGCGTTGTTTGAGTGTTGATCCGATATCTCGTCTCTTTCCTTCTGACTCAATTCTGGAACCCGCCCTTTCCCTCCTGTCGTCTGGGAGAAGTTTGTTTGCACAATGTTTGGTTAGTTGCGGAGTCTAACAGGAATCTTGTATATGGAACCCTTCATATAAATGAGATAACAGTGCCCAAACACGACTGCTGATATGAAGACAATGGGAACGTTTGCACTGTGGCAGGCGAAATCTGATGCTTTTAATCCAGTCATTTATTTGGTTACCTTTGATGCACCCGGCTAGCTAATAAACTTTCGACTATATCACAAAAATGAAAAGCCTTATTTTAGGAAGGAGCTTTTAGAGGTATATGAAGCATCCATTTGCTTTTTATCTAAAATAAGCGTGAAACCAAAGTTTTGGTTACATGATGGAATATGCCCGTTCCTTACTAGCAAGGCCATAGCGACAAGGGATGTTGTAGAAGGAATACTGCCAGTTAACAAGATAGGCTAGAACGGCTCTTTCTGCTTTAGTTTACCATCGTCAGTCTGTTCTCAGTTGTGGATCGAACCTTGAATTTTCGGTCGATGAGTTAGCATTCAGAGAAGCCACCACCAAAATGCCGATTTTTTTTCCTGTCGGTTGTGATCACAAATATCATTTAAAGTTGACGGATCGTAAATAGATCTGACTACAACAGGCAATTTTGCGTTTCATTTTGTTCTGGAGTGGCAGTCTGCATCAACTCTTCGATGTCCCACGGCTGACTATGAAGGCTCTTAAATGAACTCTCACTAAACCGGATCAGTGACCACGCTTCTTTCCTTAAGTGGCACTCGTGATCGGAATCTGTGTGGCTAGGGTTCGAGGTTTGATGGAACAGCCTTTGATTTCATGATAAATGACCCAGTGTCCAGGGTTTGTGTCCCAATGTGGTTGCCATCCAATGGTCATGCTAGTCTCGTGTGCCTCCCGATGGGGTCTTGTAACTCAGGTGGTTAGACCTTTGGCTGTACTTAAGCCTTCCCCTGGTTGTCATTGGTTCGATTCCCACCGAGACTTCAGATGTTTTCCACAACTGGGTCAAATTAATCAGTAAAATCTGTCAACCCCCCTTATTCCTTTATGTTACAATGATTCAAATGTTTATCACAACTTCACAGAAAAATAAGGAAATGGGGCTTATATCACTTCAATCCCGTTAGGCGGGTATGTATTCGTGAGTGCTCACATAGCGACCAAGTACTCGTAATTGTTGAATTTCCTTTTTGATCAGAGTCCACGTCCGATTCTGAAAAAAATGTGTTTTATTTCCAAGTCCTGCATGTTTGGAGGATAGGTGACTTCATTCATTGTGCTGCTCAAAACATTTCCTCGCCCGTTAATAGACACCAGTAAGAATTATTTAAGTAAATGAGGCCCACAGCAGCATTCCATTGAATAAAGAAGATTTCATTAAAAACCACTCACAAAAACCCGGTTCCTGCGTCTCAGCTGATCAAGCCCGCCTCTGTACCACGCGACGGTGAATTGCCACTCACGGAGGAGGTCCTGAGACTCACCGATCAGGACACGCCGTTCGTGAATTTGAAGCTCACTCTAGTCAAACGGCCCAGGCATGGAGACATATTTGTGCGCAAGGCCAATACCACATCGAGTTCCATCGGCACAAAGGTGAAGATGAGCGAAAATGACACATTCGAGGCCTCGCTGCTCCCCATGTCTGCCTTAAGGTGGGTAAGTCATTTCCCCCCTCTCTTTTGACTCCGTCATCAACCAACATACACTACAAGACATCTAGTAAATAATCTATGGAAACTGGTCGACATGATCTCATCCACAACCTTCAGCATCTCATGTCCGGACTTTTCGGACTAATGAAAAGTCAGATCAGATTCTGTGTCCTCGAATAAGTCGTGGCCTGTTGATGGGAAACGAATCTATCTGCCGTATGTGCGGTACGCATACTGTTTATATCCACGCAGGCTAAGATAGGAGATTGCGACTGCCTCCTAAAACGGGTTTAAAGGGGCTCTCAAACGATCGAAAGATACAGAAGTATAATCCGACAAGTTCAGTTTTTTTAAGCACGTAACCCATTACAAATATGAAAATGCTACTTCTAGGTAGTAAATAGGAGATCCGTTCTGCGCCTGGAACGAGGGTCTTAGTAGCAGGACGCTTTGGAGTGATAATTAAAGCAATCACAAGAAGTAGAACCAGAAACAAATATGAGGGTGCAGTTGCTATGCTGCCGCATACCTACCAGTTAGCGAGCCCGCCGGCGTTCAACCTCAGGAAGGTCTAAGAAAGTATGCAGCGATCGGTCAGGTCAAAGTTCGCGCGTCCACCATGGATGTAATACGAGGCACGCGGTAAGACTGACTAACTCAAGACCACCAGGAGCATCAAGCACTACACTCTGATGATGGAAGTGAGCAGGCTTTCGAAACGTCAGTACAAATACAATTTGGTCCATGAACTCGCCCCCTCTTCTTCTTCGTCTTCTTCAGGAGATTATGAACGCGATATATATAGGCAAAATAGGCCAACCGATACGCATTGGGAGCATAAAAAATGGTGCCTCAATTTTTAAAGCCTGTCCGTTCTCCAACTTATGCTTATATTACTAGTTGAAAGACTGCCATTCGGTTCCGGGGATGCTTGACGCAACTGCGGGGTTTCTACTCCTTCTTGAGTTCCCCAGGAGGGTCCTGGGTTTCTTGCTACAACTTCATTGTTGCAGTTAGCCAATCAACTTTTCCCATTTGTTTTTATTTTCGATCTCAACAGATCTGCCTGCTCGTCGCAGCCTGATTGGTGCGATAGTTTTAGTAATCACATACCTGTTAAACCAGTCGTCTTGTAGAAGAGGGCAGTTAAACCTGCAGGGGTATTATCTAGTCTGGTGGTCAGTTATTTTATCCGTTCAGTGGAATGGCTGTCAGGTCGTCTTCTATTGATCTTGTAGACTTTATCATCAGATTCACACTAACTTTTCGACCCTAGCATCAATGTGTGTGATAAAACAAAACATTTTGAGCCCCCTAAACAGGACATGGAAATAAGACCAAGTAATAAAGTTGGTCCTGCGCACAATTCTGGGGAAGTTAAATATTCCCGTGCCCTAACCCTATCATAATCACCCTAAAGCTTAACCTAAACCCTAAATGTACCCCTAACTTGCGTTATGGTGAGCGGCTCATGTCCCCGTGTCCTGTTTAGAGGAACATATAAGTCCTCCAAGTCTATTTTCCTGTCAGAAGCTGCTGTGAAAAATTCTCTGCATCGGACGCAATGTGGTGATACAACCCTATAACTTTAAATTACATTTTCTATCCATTCTAGTTTAAACTAACTCACCTGCCTCATGTACTCAGAGAGGCGTGTCCTACAGAACATTTCGCACGTTAACAATTCATTTCCGCATTTCAAGGCACCCGCTTATACCCAGGTCTCGTTCCAATTTTTGATAATGCTCAGCTGCCCAGATGTCGTTTCACTTATAGCTTAGCATGAAGGCCGTGACTGACGAGTTTTAGTGAGAAATTTTATGAAATAAGAAGCCAAAATGGATTCCATTCGCACAGGATTGTCTTACTCCCCCTCCCGTTTCTATTTGGGCCCCTTAAGCGTTCACACCCAAACTTCCCCGACTTATTTTTAGCTACATTCAGGACGGCTCAAATACGAAAGAGGATAGCTTCATTTTGACAGCTACCGATGGCAAGCAGACGAGCCAACCTCTGATGGTCGCAGTAGCTATTCATCCCCGCATCCTTCACCAGCCAGTCTGGAAACTGTTGGTGAATAACAGCATCCAGGTGTGGGAAAACGCCTCAGTTACCCTGCACCAATCAGTCTTTCCGCAGTCTGACTCCGACAACGACAGCAGTCCACACGAATCACGTTTCTTCCTCGTCGTGGCCCCCACCAAGGGCAGATTGGTCCTAGACGGATGGAAAGCGGTCAATCAGTTTTCTACGACAGACGTGACAAATAGTCGCATTGCCTACCGTCACGGACCCACGGAGATTGGCATCAAGCCACAGGTGGACATTGCTCGAATTTGGGATTTCCGAAGTGGGAAAATTTTCAGTCTCAATTTCACCCTTACGCCCGTAAACAGCCAGGCGCCTACTTTGGTAAACAAGAACGCCCTACACGTAAGTCCAGGGCAATCCTAATAATTGTGACTTTACGGTGGCTGAGACAGCATGAAGAGTTGATTGCTCATATGGGATCGGAGACCGAGATCCGTTAGCTGGTCCTATTGACAACCTAAGTTATATTGACGCTAGAAGATTGGTAAACAAAGGAGGATATGAGTCCATTCTTCATGGGAATGTTACTAACTCGTGACAGTCACTAGGACGGGGGGAGTCTGGTGTTGTTCTTAGGTTTTTCCAACTGTTTAATCTGTCAAAATCCAATGAACTGCACACCACCTTTCCAAAAAGAAAAGTTTTAATAGTAAACAAAACTATCAGCTCACAGAATGAGCTCTAGTGAAAACGCAACCAGTTTTGGGGTGGTACCAAACCATCGTCTTATTGTAGGGCCGTCTGAGATGGTGATGTGAACCATAAGTTCAGTGCGCTTATGTCGAGTTTCAGCCAAAGTTCATGATGTCCATAGGCTTCCCCAATGCTGTTTCGCCATTAATTGTTATCGCCCTTAGTTTAGCTAAATGACAAGAGGAAAAACGTGTCTCGCTTTAGTTTGTTTACAAGCATGTGCTCGCTTAAGTCCTGAGATTTATTTAAGAGCAGCGCGTGTTTTGAAAAGGACATAATTTATTCCCAAAGCGGCTCCTAGTGGGGCCTCGTAGCTCAATTTTCTAGAACGTTGGCTGTACGAAAGCCTTAGCTTTTCTGTCGTGCGTTCCAATCCCACCGAGGCCACCAAGTTTTTTTATACTTGAGTAAACTGGATTATTCAACTCTGTCAAACCCCCGAATTATTCCCATCATCCAATTTTAGACCAGCAATTAATTGAAACCAGGCCTAGCACGAAACCAGTTAGAACGAACACCTAGGAGTCTGAATCACACCAAACAGTTACAGAAATATGAGGCTGAAGGCACAAAAATGGTTTTGGTTGTACCTGGTTCTACCCGGTATGCACTTATTTCAAAGAGGAAAGTTTAGTAGGGCAGAAAAATGACCGGACTGGACTGTTTGCGGTTATGCGCAGGGCATTCATCAACTTCATATCAGCAAGACTGGCAATATCAATCGAAAATCAATTGATAGAGTTACGCTTGCCGTTTCTCATAAAAACAACTAATAGCAAGCCAATATTCATTTACGCATAAACTACGCGTTCACGCGATTTTTTTCTAGGGATTTTAATTTATTTATGAGTTTAACGGTAGAAAAGTTTATATAGTTAACTCAGCTTAGGTTACAATAGTGACAAGGTGGATAAAGTGCATAGAAACGAGTCAAAATGTGCAATGCCCTTCTACACAGGGGAATAACCTAATCGACGCTCAGCTTTCTTTGGTGTCCGTGTAGCCCGCATTTTAGCTCGGACGTCAACCGGAGAGTCGTTAGAGTTCCAACTAGCCTTTGCACAAGCCTGCAGAGAAGGATTCGTGTGTTCCACGTAAGAAAAGGGGTATAAATACATTCTTTATGATAGAGGGAAGTCAGGTTATTAGTATTGCATTAAAAGCTACCCTGATTTTTGATTTTGGTTGAATGTTCGGTGAAGTTGAACAGATTGCAGCACTAACCGTTTCTTTAACGATTAAAAACAAAAAAAAAAACTAATTCACGGTAATTACATTCAATAATGAGTATATTAACGAGAGTTATCTCACTTTTGCAGAACTTTAAATTTTTGTACTAAGACAGTATTCAGTCAGGTAGGACCTACTGGAAAGATAGTATGTATATTGTAAATTGTGAATGTGTAACTCTCGTGCCCAACGACGCATTTCAGGTCAAGGAGGGCAAGAAAGTGGTTCTTGGTTCACAGATCCTCTCGGTCTACGATGTCGACACGGAGGAGGAGAATATCAACATTCGCCTCGTCCATCCACCACGTTGGGGTCACCTGGAATTGTGTATCGAAAATGTCACTGTTAATACCTCTCAGGACAACCCGGCATTTGCCTTCACAGCCCGAGATCTCACGGACAACAGGGTATGGTACGTGAATTCGCGACACGCGGCAGGTCAGGAGTCAGCTGGTGACGTCTTCTCCGTGCGGGCTTATGACGAAGTCTTTGCCTCCCTCGATACCCTCGAAATCAAGGTCATCATCCAGCCGATGAATGATGAGGTGCCGATTGTGCGCCTTCTGAACCACTTCTCAGTGCCCGAAGGTGGTCGACGCATCCTCACACCTCATCTCTTCACGGTGAGTGATCGAGATGTGCCACGCGACATCCTGCAGATCCACTTTCCTCAACTACCCACTTACGGGGTCCTGAGTGTGTACTGGCACTACGGCGAGAGGCACGTAGTCACAGCACACAGTGCGCCTATTGCGGAGACCTATCTAGGCATGCTCAACCTCCTCTACGTGCAGAATTCCTCCCTGCTACCGAAGACGCATGACGGTGGCAGTGCTGGGTACTACGCTCCATCCTCCTCCTACGGACCCCACGTCCTCGCCATGGACCAGTTCACTGTCTCAGTCTCGGACGGGCTACACGAGGTTGTGAAGACGGCTCGGATCCTCATTCGTAGGCCCAATCGACTTAAACCTAGCGTGATCTCTGATCACAGTAGTGGCACCCTAACCCTGGAAGGCACCGCATGGAAGCTGTTAAACGCTCTGCCTGGCGGTCTGCGTATTGTGGATGAGGACAGCGCCGACGAGGATGTACTGATCAGGCTGACGAGAGCACCTCGTCTGGGACATCTCGAACGCCTACCGCGGAGGATGTCTGCGGACGGCGCTGTGGGACTGGATGACCTTATTGAAGCTGCCTGGGATGCAGAAGAGGAACAAGCAGAGAGACTAGGCATTTCGAAGATTGAGCTGAGGAATGCCGGGAGTGTAGGTGGGGGGAATTCAGCCAAGACCCTCGGCGAGGCAGACAGCTTTACAAAACGTCAATTGGATTCAGATCGAATCTAGTGAGTAAACAAACATATGTTGCATTAGCAGTCAAATCCTGAAAGTTTCACTTTTTCATTTTACGAGAATTTGAGGCATATTTTGGAAAGGGATGCTTCGTACTTGTCCAAAAAGATGCTCTATGTAACTGTCGCTATACAAACATTTCGTAAGCAACTATTTGCGATTTAATTCTTGCTGTCTTTTCAGCTCGTTTGCTGGAAGCATTCATAGTTGATCTGTTCAGTGAACTGTTAGTTAGTTGGTTACGGTCTATACATCAGAAAACCGTTCCATTCTAATTGGCGAATTTTAAATACTTTTACGTGTCCTTGGATAGAGATCCACGTATAAAGCCTTCATAGGGGACGAACGTGCAACCGTTTTCCTTGTTCCAAAGCCTTTAAGGTTACCCAGCCGTGAAGAAACGGCAGGTACCCTAGGTAATCCCCATGTATCCCATTCAGTGGACTATTAAAGGCAGGCTAAAAAGAGGTCTATTATAAAGACTGTGCTTGACGGAGTGAGTCTAGATGCATCTACCGATGCTCTTTGGGAACACAGGGGAAAAATAATTTTTACAGTGTCGCTAGGAAACAAAATAATTTCCAGATTCAGTATACTGACTACTTTCTTTGGGTGTTGAGAGTGTGCTAGTCTTATTTCTCTACAGTTCCTTGCAGACGTTTACTAATACTTAACACAGCAATTAATATGCATTCTCACTGTAACTCCCAATTTGCTGTTATTTTTAAATATCGTGGCAAAGGCAGCTCATTGGTAGAGCTTGAAAGTCCTTTCTTCTCAAAACAGTGTCATATTGAAATGCAAATGACAGTTCTACCGTCACAAGCGATAACTTCCGACATGGTAAACTCAAGAACGATGACTTGCACACGAAGTAGTTTATAGAGAGGCGGACTTTCTCAGCATCTATAACACCTTTCAACTTCCTCACACAGCGTGGTTCGATGAAGAGAAGACGTCAAGGCGACGGGGCGGATGAGTATACAGTGACTGACAAAGTTAAGCACCCTGTCAACTTGTGTCAAACGCCACCTTCTTCCCGCTACACAAGTGTTTGAACACATTTCGGGCGACGCAGATCTTAAATAAGCGAGGATGCATGTATATGACACATGACACGCATATTTGTGGAGGACTACAGTGCGTAGGTTTGCGCCCTCTCTCATCTCTGGTCATCTTGACTCTGTCTTGAAACCGGGCCAACTGTGGGAGTGGAACTGAGAGTGAGACGGATGCGTTGCAAGCCTTCTCCCACTATAATTCAGCGCTAGTCACCGTCCCTGCACCGGCATGTTGAAGTGTACACGGTGGACATTATCAAACTCGACGATCGAAGTGATATGCATGAAGGGCCAAACTTTAACCGCACGTCGCAACGATTAATCTTCGGCAATAATGTGACGGTGGCCTGCCAATCAAAAGACATGCGGTTGCGTAAAAGGCCCAGTATCCACTTATAAGTTAAAAAAAAGAGAGAGAGAGATAAATTTGCTTTATTTTGAAATTTTCATTCAAATTTTTCAGCAAAATTGGCTTCATTCACTGAGACTACAGGATAACTTTACAGATTACACAAGAAACAATAGGATAAAAATGAACATCTGTTTTGGAGACAGTTCCAATCTCAATTTCGGTATTTCTGTCTCTTTACACGCAAGGAAGCGTGCTGGAAATTTTAACGCAGAATGCTCAATGTGCTGATGAATGGGCAAGTAGAGTATGAACATACTAGATTGATTTTTTAAATTCTAGTCAAACTAGAATGTTCGGTAAATATAAACCTCTGTATGGTGCAGAACATCAACAATCCTTCTTAGGACACAGAGAGTTGATCAAACACTTTACTGCCTGAATCGGTAACTGCATCCTATCTTTGATTAAATCTTTACTATGCGTTTTGGGTGACCTATTTCAGTAGGAAAAATGATGAGGCATCGATTGGAATGCTGAACACATCTTTTGAGGTAAAATCAAAAGTCTGATAAAGATTCTAGGGTTAATTCACACATAATTTCATGCTGGCTTTTTGCCGTCGACCATTTAACCTATCAAACATAAACTCCCTGGCTGCCTTGACACCATAACTAGCAGAGTTAAAGATACAAGCGTTATATTTGTGCCCTCAATCGAGCAAGCGCATTACTTGACTTCGGTAGCAGGGCATTACAGCCAATGACAGTCACTCATTGTGCATGAGGGTCTTTCGCTGTTCTTTCTTAGGTTCAATTCATAGAGAGACCATCAATTTACTGGGGTGCTGCTGCGCTGAAAATACTGCCTTGCAATTGCACACAATATTATCTATTGCGAAATTCGATGTTAAGTTTTGTCCACTTACAATAAATTTGCTATCTCCTTATTTGTCAACCAAATGGCTCAATGCTTAGAGCGTTGGACTTCCGATCAACAGATCATGGGTTCGTGCTTCGGGTGGGGCAAAACCTGCGGTTGAGTATTACTGGCTAACGACGGCTATTAGTATGGAAATGGCCATTCCAGTCTCCCTTGTCTTTGCCCGCAATAAACATCTGCCTATTCTACTACTGGCGGCTGTGCGGCTGCTGGTGGGGCTCGAGATTGATCCTCAAGGCAGAGCGGTAAGAATGAGTTCCGTTAACGATCGGTGAACGTTCAGCAACGAACGCAAGGCAATATTCCCTATCTATACCGATCAGACAACGAGTCCGTGGCTCAATGGTTAGAGCATTGGACCTCTGAACAACGGGGCACGGGTTCGATCCTCGGGTGGTGCAGTACTTGGGCTTCGGTATGACTGGCTGACGGCGGCTAATGAGCCCGAAATGGCCATTCCAGTCTCCCTTGTCTTTGTTGGAATTTTTAATCTACCTCTAATACCTCGACTACCACTACTACTGTTACTACTGGTCATTTTGCGGCTGCAGGCGGGGCTCGAGAGTTCGTCCTATGGACGATAGATTTCTGTTAACGATCGGTGAGTGCTCATCCGCAAATTTTGAAATTTGTTTTCGATTCGAAATAATAACGCAAGCAGAGTTGTAACACTACTTATAATGCGGTCTCATTCCGAGCTATTTTAGTAAAGACTGGATGTCAGGTTTCGAACGAGCTTTTTCCTGCCACCTGCGGAAACGACACTGTAAAATAGCTACTTCTTTTTTATACATTTTTCTCGTTAATTTCGGATACAGTTAGAGAGCGAAACATGTTTTTTTAAGAAAACACGCACAAAAATATTGTTTCTTGTACTAATTTAGAAGTAAATCAAGTCTTCTTTAAATATTACGCTCGAAAGAGGGTGTTATTTGGCCCTATCTGCCCATTTTTCAATGCTGCTAATAAAGTATACATCATGTTCGACATCCATCCCAAATTTTATGAGAATTATGCGCAGTTTTTCTCAGGGCGTCAGAAAAATATGTGCTTTTTCTTTAACGTAGTGTATACCGTATGTATTTTGAAAACCCTGACTGCGAGTGTAACGACAATTCGGGTTAAAAATCACTCAGTAATTGTAAAGTTTTTTTTAAAGCCGCAAGATACAATTTTTTTCAAATATGAAATTTTAAGAAAACATCGGTTGCTCCCAAATGAAAACAATAAGATATATTTGAGTGCATCTTTTCCATAAAATAAAGTTCAATTTACAAAGACATCTACAATCCCTGACAAAATGCGCACTACTCAAGTATTCATTTTTTACAGAGTTCGGTTTTTGCAAAAAAAAGCTCTTTCAAAATCCAACTTCCTGACATCACTGATATATCTTTGGAATGAGACCGCATTATAAGTAATATTACAACCCTAATAAAGTGATCTCTTTTAAATCAAAAACACATTTCCGAATTTCGGTTAAAATTTTACGAGATAGCAAATCTACTTTTCAATGTCTCCCCTATGTTATCGCGAATCCTACGGAATACCCCTCAATGATGATCTAAAATTTAGGTTAAGGGGCATGTAGCTATAATTCATTCTAAATCAAATATCACTTAATCACCCGGTCCGTATGCACCATGTTGTTGCACAGATGGCAGAATGTTTGACCGATTGTGTCATGGTTTACTGATTGTGTTTGTCCGAAATCCATGGTCCTTTTGGACAAAATTGTTTTGTTATATTAAGTCGTGTATTGGATGTTGTCCTAGAAAGTCTATACTCCATTACCAAACTATTTTCCCACAATTGCACAAGAAAGTAGGACCAATGAAAATACAGAATGATTGACCTATCAGGAGTGGGCAGGAAAGACCTATTTAACTTATGTATCTACCATGTTCGTCTATCTCCGATGATGTGCTCAAGTACGAGTATGAAAGTTCAGATGAGTAAACCATCATCCTCAGAAATCGTCTTACCTTCCCATTCAAGCTCAACACCTGGGGTCAGCATTTTCACATATAACCAGGATATATATATCGTCTTTATTGACCCCAGGTTCTTAACCTGCTTTGAATTGGAACCTCCAGCTATATTTACACGGGCGAATACACCAGTGACTTCGTGTACGATTCTTGCGAAGTACATGTCTCCGACGGCAGCTATGAGATCGGTCCGATCACTATACAGTTTCGCATTCGCGGGACGCACGGACGACCCAATGGCCCCTCCGTCTACTCACAATCTCAATTTGTTGACAAAAACTACCAGGAGGACAGACCTTTGTCAGACGATGCATTCAGTCAGACACCTAGCTGGACCTTCGATGGAGGTAAGAAGTTTACAAGAGTGCCTAAGTTGTGTGAACAACCCTACGTATTATATACATAGGTAGCTCCTAGCATGTGTAAGGCACCTTTTTCACAGTTGTATTTTCAAAACCTAGCTGAACGACTTACGTGCATAAGCTAGGCGCATGGATTCTTGCAATCAATACGAACATCAAAAACGGAGAATTTAGTGTACTGCACTATCTTTTCGCACTATTCTGCCTGGAACCAATATGGAAACCATCAACTACTGATTATATGGGCGTTATTACTTAAAATTTGGCTTTTCATCATATTCTTCTAGATGGACCGTCTGTACACTAATACCGTAGGTTTTTTGTCTTAGTCCTAGGGCCCAGTTGCGGTATGTCTGGCTTTAGAGACCATAAATAATCGGAAACTAGCTGTTGTCCCATGTATACTGTCCTTGCTGGTCCGATTCTGTTATACTCTGCTTGGTCATCTCACGGTCCGCTAGTGGCTGACTCTTCCTCGTCGCTGCCAACAATTTCGGAGATTGTCAAAATTGTCAGGCTAATAGATCTGCATGTGCGTAGGTATTTCTGAAGGGAAAGTTAGACCGAAACGTTGCAGTATCCACCTAGATAGTACTTCTTCATATAGGAAGGAGTTGGATTTAAGTGCCGGACAGGTTAACTTTTTTAAGTCCAAACCAAAAATTGAAATGGACATCTGAGCTGAAGAAAATCAGCTTCTGTATAGTAACCATATGATGCTTATTATAAAAACAATTATAACTGTTAGTAGCATAATTTAAAAGCTGACTCTAAAAAGTCATGTCCTGGGCACTTAGCGTGAATTCCTCTTAATATTTCTAATGGAACTTAATGGCTTAGAATTGCTCTTAAGTTACTTTACCAGAAACCGAATAGAGGACACTAGGGTCATCCACTGAGGTGCCGAATGTCTCACAATTGCATTACACAGCCATGGAAATAAACGAAATATGTACCCTTTAGCTAGTACCTTTATCGGGATTACGGTAAAAAATCTATTGGCATTTTGAAGAACTAAGATGTTCTTCGGAAACCATCGAGTTATCCTCATGACGGCTCAAGTTGGTGACACCGAGAAGAAGTGAGCTATTTATCCTAACTAAGTTAAATCAAAGAAATAAACAGGGGTAGGCGGACCATTAAAATATGAGCGTATTGAGGTGAGCACTAGTCACGGTAGATTTCTGAGCGGAGTGAAAGGAAAACGGACCAGTTGGCGGGTGGATATCAGGCCAGTGGAAATGCGGCCGATCGGTCATTTATGTGGGGTAGGGACAGGAGTTAGTGAAGTCCAGCTAACGTCAAATTGATCCCCGTATCGCACGTGCATATGGTCTTCCAAAAGTGCACAAAGCGGAAACCCCACTGGGGCTTATAGAACCGATCCTCGGTTGCAAAGGCGTCTAATTTAGGTGAAGGAATGTAACAGTAACAACACAAGCGCATCCCTTCACAGGCTCCGGGACATAAAAGTAAGTTCTGATGAATGCATCCTGTCTTTTGATATATTTGCCTTTTTGAACTCAATACTACATGACATTGTAATTAAAAGCGAGGTCAAAGGCTTACAGGACAATAACTGATAGCAGCAAACAGGTGAGTTCCAAGCAGCAGTTCAGAAGAATGAGAAGAAGAAGAAGAAGAAGAAGACGAGGCGATCACAGGAATATGTTGTTCTTTGGCTTGAGGCCTCACATTCTCTCTTGAGCCCAAGTTTGCTGGGCGAAATTGCTAACCACAGGGGAGGATGCAGGTGACCAGTAGTCTCTGTAACAGCGAGCCAAATAGCCGAGAAATTGTCACGCCAGGAATCGACAACGGTGAGGAAATCACGGACTCGGGTAAGCACCAAACAGCGCTCATCGCAGCAACTACGGGCCCCAGCGATGAACACGACGATTGTCAACGATAGTAGGCCTGTGGTTGCCTGGCCTATAAATGCTGCGCATCTTGTGCCTCCTTTACTTCTTTCTGCCACTGTCTCTGATGATTGATTTGAGAGAGAATCCGAAACGTCAGACCATTAAACACCCTGTTCCAGTGATCACCTCTTCTTCTTCTTCTGAGCTTACAGGACAAACCTTACGAGACCCAAAAACGGGATGTTTTAGAACTGTTCAGACTGTTATTCAGACTCTCAAGCCCAAAATGTTGCTCCATAGATGACAGCTTAATCGCCCAAAAAAACTGTGTAGTCGAATGACTGCATCAGGCACTGAGTGATGTTTACTCGTGAAGAGGAAATACGTGATAGCCGACAGTTTCTGACAGTGAAAATACAAATGCTGAACAATGGTAGTCTCGAAAGGAGCATTTATAAAAAAAGGATCCAGTGCTGATCTCATTCTACGATATGGAAGCATCCACCCTGCAGCTCGAGAACAAACTGCATCCGAATTCTTTTTCACTGAACCTGCCGTTATTGCAGCAGTGACGATCACTTATATCGATCTAACGGGTAACCTATCAATTTTCGAACAAAACGGCCTCAGGTGTCGATAGAGTCACAAGGCCCCACCCTCAGTAAAGAAACCGTGCTGCATAGATTCCACTCTGCCGTATATGCAAGGAACCTCTGAAGGGATCGTGCAGTAAATGAAGTAGCTTGTTGATGAAAATTGCCGGCAAGGACAAGGGAGACTGGAATGGCCATTTCTGGCTTATAAACCGTCATCAGCCAGCCATACCCAACCCAAGGTGGTGCACCACCCGAGGATCGGTTTGTTATGCCCATTGCCAACAATCGAGCATTCTCACTGTGCACGACATTATCACGAATAAAGGATCACATCCCTAAATAGTAACAAAAAATGGGAGCCATAGCATCACCGGTGCGTCTTGGGCGCCTGGGTACTTGACTTGATGAACACAAACTAGCTATCCGTCGCCTGGATCTCCAGTTCCTTCGTCTTTGCTCACGCACTCGAGTCCGACCCCTCGCCATTGCCAACCCAAAACCAGCGAGGAAATATCTCGATGACCCGTGCTACAATGCGAGCAGTATCAACCGCCATTTATACCTAGTCACCCCCGACGGCTTGAGTTCACGATTCACTGACCCCTGATCCCATCCCACATCAACCAGCGTTAATCCAACCGCCCGCATTCCCATTCATTTGATATCCACCACCACCACCCTCCATCACCACCATCACCACAACCATCCACCACCCTCCTTAAGTGTTCCCTCTCCCTTTCATGGTGTCTATCACTGTCTATCCTATTTCACCAATTGGCTTAATGTGCCAATCTCATTTTTTGTTTTCCTTTCTTCCGATGACGATTTGGTGTCACCAACTTGAAAATTCATGAGTAAAAGAGAAAGATAGAAAGAGGTATGCTCTATTTTGAAAGTGGACTTCAAAATTTTCAGCCCAAACACAGACCAAATAACACCGAAAGCTCAAAAACGAATGGTCGAAGACTGCAACTATCGCCATCCTGAAGAATCGTCCTTGAATGACTCGCAAAATGTAGATCAAATTGAAATTCCTTCAAAACGGTGCCAGCGTCGCGCGCCGATTGCCTCATCGGTGTAGTTCGTATAAACAAAGAGGGTAAATACTCAGTGTATAATGGCTGCCAGATTTACATATAAGGAAGTTTACATGCGAATAGAGAACAGAAAAATGGTGGCATCAAATTCTCAATAACCCGTTTTTCCTCATCATCTCTGCTTGGAAAGCCTACTATCCCTGTTCTAGGCCTGCATATTTATTGAGAATGGGCACTCTAGGAAAGTTGAGAACGAAATGCGTTTTTTGTGTAATTTTTCGACCCTGGTTCCTCAGTTCCTTGTCAGTCAAACTAAGACTGCAAAAAAACGGTTAACTGTCAGCCGTATCTGGCAAAAAGCTTTATCGGTTGGCTGTTTATGGTAGAAGCACATTTTTCGGTCAGATTACGGGACGCGCTCGTTTGGTTGTGCCTTGGAGCTCAGTCTAAAGCCATGACTAGGACTGGCTGACATCTCTAAATCTTCGCACTATGAAGAGTTCTGTTCAAATTAGATTTGAGCTTGAATGTCAGGTCATGGCAGCCGGAACCAAAGCAGTTAAAAAAACTTTGACCAAACGCACTCATGAACCGTAAATTCTGAGTTGAATGAAATAAATAAAAGTCAATATTCGCAAACGTGTCTCTGATAATCATCATGACCACCAACTTCTGAACTTTTCTTGGCACAGCCATGTTATTTTTAGGTCGTTTTTAAAACGGCAGAATTTATTGGAACCAATTAATTTTACAACAGCTTATTACCTACAACTCCTCCCTGCATAACGTAAATAACGAATAAGAAGCACACAGCAATTTGAAGTTTCACAGAAAATCAGCACATAAAAACAAGGTCATTGCGCACTGCACAGAGAATGATCAATGAAAATGGTACTTTAAAATGCAATGTTGGAAAGGAAAAGAGGGATGCAAACACCTAATAGGGTGGTGAGTAAATATAAAGCCCGAAGCTTACCAGGGCAAGAAAAAGCGTGAAATTCGCAAATTTCTTTGACAACTATTATTGTGTAGCCTGGTGCGGTTTAGTGCGAGCTTAAGACGTGTCCCGAAACCCAACCGCATAGAATATCCTCAAACTTCTCACTCAGATTTTACAAATTACATGGTTAATTTCGTTAAACAAGAATTTTATACCCGGTGCCAGAGTCTACAGCGCTTATGAATGTTCAGAATTAAAAACTGGCGTCTTCACTGGGTTTTACTCGCAGTATATACAGGTATAACCAATTTATTCTTTTAAGGGTGTGCTATAAACGTTCAATTTACAAAAAAGAGGGTATTTATTGGGAAGAAATAAATGCAATCGCTGTAACAAGAGCTTTATGCACCTGACGTTTCGGGTTTAAACTCGAACTCATCATCAGAGACAGTATCAGATATGCGTGATTCGTACACGGAAAGTTGCTGTATTTATAGGATGCAGGCGCTATGCTTCTGCACGCCTACGCAATTTAACGGCTCCCCTTCAGCGATGACGACTGCGTTCTGGCGCGTTAACTGTTTGATGGCCGGTATGCGGGTTGTTATCCGCTGAAATTTCGTTGGAGGTTGTCGTGATGACTGCTCGGCCATCTGGCTCACTGGCATTGGCGTAGAAAAATGCGTTCACCTGGGCGCCCCCGAGTAGCTGATTGCTTTGGCCAAACAGGGTTTCAACTGCGAAAATGCGTTGGAGAGGTCATTTCACTTGTTAGTAGACTGGGGACCTTAAACCATGCAGTTAAGCAACTCGCGACTCGTGCGATTATCACCTCTTGCGAGAATTTCAGCTTCATTGAACTTGAATTTTGACCGGTTCTCGCCGAATTTGCCACGACTTGAGAATTGGCATCATTTCGCTGCACTGCTGCCACGTGTGTGGCGATTCGCGTCCGAAACAGTCTCCCGGTTTTTCCGACGTAGTTGTTTTGCCCTCAACTGCACCAGATCCGATAAACAACTCCAGATGTTTCTTGCCACGGCAGTGGTTCCTTTTGTCTCATTACAAGACGCCAAATGGTGAACTCCGGTCTGTGTGCGACTCCAACTCCGAATGGCGCGAGAAGGCGGCTGACGGCCTCCTGCGTAGCCATTACGACGCCCATTCTTTTATGAAGGCGAAAGATTGCGCTTTGCACTTTCCAGGCTATCGGCAACCGGATAGTTTCCATTCATTTCCATGGATGTGAAGCATTTCATACATTGCCGCAGCTTTTTAATGACCGCTACAGGCAAAAATCTACCAGAAAAGTAATCTTTTCAGTCCTTTTTTTGTGACAGCTACTTAATCATTTTTGGGTTCTTTAGGCTCCTGACTTATATTTACAAGTCCAACATTTAATGATTCTTCTGTAACGCAAAACTTTACTCCAAAGTTAATGGTGCTTCCTCTGTGTAAAATTGCAGAATCAAATGCTGGTTATCCGACAGAGTCGACGGCCATTGAGGATGCTGAGATAATGCCCAGTCCGGAACAGATTCTCTATACAGCGGATGGAAACAAGCTGCACATTCAGACTTCCACTCTGGAGGTCACCGTAGGTTATTGCTCAATCATGACCGCAGCTCATGTGCGGATAGAGGCTCTTTCGCCCGCCAACGACAGTCTTAATAATCTTATTCTTACCAGTCGTTTCGAAGTTTACAAGATCAAGCCGGAGCAGAGTTCAGCAACAGATCCTCCCAGAGAAATAGATGATTGCATTACCTTTGTTCAAGCACCACAGCCGAGAGAAACTGTGATGAAGTTCTCCTATAAGGACCTAATCTCCGAGCGGATTGCTGTTAGCGTGAGTCGTTTTATCGCAGTTTTTAAGTTTTGAATTCCAAATCAATTGGGTAATTTTTTATCAAGAAGGCTAAGGAGTACAGCTGAGTGGCAATACTCCTATAGAACTTTTAAACGCTTTCATAGCATGAATCTGAAATACTTTTTTGACAGGGGTCAGCGTGTTTCTCATGGAAACGTGCTGTTGATACAGCAATGACTAACAAACAATACATACAGGTATTATTAACACCGCCCAAAATCCCTTATTATTCTATCAAGTCATACGTAGATGCATATTGTTAAATGGATTTTTTGGAACACTCAAAATTACTATTTTAGCTACTCGGGCAGTTTATTGATTATGTGATGTCCATATTTAACGTTTGATCGAATCATAAGGGTTTATAATTCTTCAAACAATATGAAGACTTCTTGATACGACATTTCGACCATCGCAAGCGACGTCGGCCACCAGGTCACTTGAATCGTTCGCAGCACTGGCGAATTGCGCGTCAATTAGCCCATGGTGACATCAGACTTTCGAAGCATCTATCTCACTCTCGCCTCACTCGCCTAGGTCAAGAGCACCGAAGGTACATTCAGATACAAGGGCTTGCAAAGCCCAGTGGCCCCTCTATGTGTGCTTCGCACGAAGTGGTTCCTGCATACTATACCAGACTTCCCCAAAAGGAAACGGCTCAGACCTCAAATGTATGGGTGACATAAATGCCTTAATAAGCAGGATCCATTACGCCTGAGAATTCGTCATCCAGCCAGTCACTCCACACATACGCAAGCTGAATTATCCCGTCAGGTGACAACCCTGCAGACCACGACTCCTAGCACGGGCTGATAAATTCCAACGCGTCCGATTCATTACAGCGAGGAATGTGCTAATTTACCGCAGGGATGGATTTGTCAATGTCTGTCTGAATCTCTTTACCCTCCCATGCACCAGTCGACTGCCTAAGTCTGGGATTCGGCGTAGGCAAAATCTGCCAATTATGCCATATCCCCAAACGGGCAAGACCTGCTAGTGTAACCCAAACTCATTTGTGTTCGAAGCGATGTCAGAACTGGGTATAGTCTATGGTAAAGCCCAATATCGTGAGGGTTTTTAAATTGTAACAAGCTATGAGAAAAATGAAAAGTTAAACAACCCGAAACTTGCACCATCAGACGGTATCGAATTCTGACTTTTTGGTATAATGAATGACTTGATGGTATAGGCATAAGAATATTGCCTGCGAAGATAACGGAAACTTGTTTATTGGCCATCGTCAGGCACTCATACCCAACCCCAGATCATGCACCACCTGAGGGTTGAACCCGTGACCCGTTGATCAGAATTCCAGCGCACTAACCATTGAACCACGGGCTCGTTGTCTTGCCGGTTTAGATTGGGAGAATTGACCAACTGTTTCTCCGGTTCGTTCCTTTGTGATGACCCACCTGCGGTTGCGTATGACTGGCTGATGACGGCCTATAATCCAGAAATGGTCATTCGAGTCTTCGTTGTCTTTGCCGGCAATATTCATCTGCCTATTCCACTACAAGCCTGCTGGCGGGGCTCGAGAGTGAGCCCTGAAGCAGAACGAAACGAGTCAGTTCGTTAGCGATCGGTGAGCGTTCATCAACGAATGCAACTCAATAGTATCTTATCCTTGACTTCCACTGCGAATATGCTAGCTACCCGCTTATCGTTCGACTACCAAGCTTTTCACCGGTTTTGCACTCACATGGTCTCTGCTGACAGGCTCCTGTATAAGCTAGAAATCTCAGACTAATAAACCTACTGTTTCCTAGGAAGGATTCACAGGCAATTTCATAGGCCATTGAGTGCCTTTCTAATTTGTTTTTGAAGGACGAGGACGTCACGAGAACTGACAAGTCACCCACACGGTTGTTTCCTCAGCTTGTTATCCCGTGGTTTATCAGTGTTGCTTACAGCGCATGCGTCGTGATCCATAGCTATTTAAACAGTCCACGAGTTGGCTACAAAGAAGAAACATTGTTAAATTTTGCAAATCTGGAGAAAGGGTGCAAATGCAGATTGTATCTAAAATTATACTGAAGTAACATATAACCAAACTCATTAAAACTTGAAGTATGTTCTGGGATTTCCTTGAAGAAAATTATCATTAATCATGTTCTGCAAGGATTTTTAATGTTGCAATGGAAAAGTCAGATTCATTTGAACCACTTGTGAAAGACTCGGCGGCCTTTCTTGAAATCATAGACCTTTGTTTCGAAACCAATTATTATAAACAAATAAAAAGGAGCTTCTATGAAATCAACTATAGCTGGCTTTCTTGCCAAAGTGACAATGCAGAAACTGGAATCTCTGGCTCTTCCATTAGTTAACTCTAAGTTGTGCGTACGTTATGTAGACGACACTTCTGTTGTCGTTAGCAAGGACCAACTAGAGACACTTCACAACACCATCGACTCAACCATTCCGGGGATAAAATTCACGCTCGAGAAATAA
Source organism: Schistocephalus solidus (assembly GCA_017591395.1). Classification (NCBI taxonomy): domain Eukaryota; kingdom Metazoa; phylum Platyhelminthes; class Cestoda; order Diphyllobothriidea; family Diphyllobothriidae; genus Schistocephalus; species Schistocephalus solidus. The sequence continues at coordinate 165,632 of WEDG01000311.1, read as the reverse complement.
GTTGACGATAAACTGCCATTGCTGGATGTTCTCGCACGGCGAAAGACTGACGGAACATTACACACATCCGTTTATCGCAAAAAAACATATGTGGAAGACATTCTACACTATGAGAGCAATAGCCCAATCTCTCACAAGAGGAGTACCGTCGAAAGTCTGCTACACCGAGCAAAAACACATTGTTCTGACGACAAAAGCTACCGAGTCGAGCTAAACTACCTGTTTTTATTATTTTCTTAGAATTGTTACCCTAAATATTTTGTCCATTGATGCATGAAGCAACAGAAGTCAACAGACAAGATATGGAGAGGAATACACTTTATTTTGACGTACCATTCAAAATTTTCGCCAAAAAATGGCTCCATTCACTAAGAGAATAGGATAAGCTAACAAATGTTGCAAGAATCAAATTCAGAAATGGACATCTAGTTGGGGAGATAGTTCCAATCTGAAACTCTGTAGTTCAGTCTCTTCACGCATAAGGTAGTGTGCTAGAAATTACAAAACAGAGCGCTGAAATGCCGATGTACGGCAAGCTATATGACGTAAGCCTCGGCGCATCGGACGGAAAGACTTCATGGCAATCAACTCAGAGTGAAGGGGATGAGTAACATCATCAAGTATTTGCCCAGCATATTACTTTACTGTTGTGAAGTGCCGTCTTCTTGTCAAATCCACTAAAACAGTATAAGAAACACCGGCAGCAGAAGAGAGCATTCGGAGGATACATTTAAAAATCAACAAATCATTTTTAAGTGAAACTGGAAAAATCACAGGAGAACAATAAAGGATAAGGGAAAGAATACATTCCTCTATAAATCACCAGATAAGGGCTTGAGGTGTGCGATAGGAATGTAAACGACAGATACAATAACGAAGTTTATGAATTTTAGTAAAAAGCTTATCAATATGTACGGAGAATGAAAGATGGGATGTCAGATTAATGTCAAGGTACCGGAAAGAGGATACCTCTTTGGGAAGGACGGCTGAGGGTTCAGAACAAGGAGAGGGTCACAGGCAAAACCACATCGGATAGCTTTCTCATGGTTGAGTTGAAGACCATTATCTGACGACCAGGCTGAGACATGGCCCAGGCCATCCTTCAAAGACTGGAGTCGTGTCTGATTTTTAAGAGGATGGCCAACAGCCATATCGTCAGCATATTTTATGTGCAGGCAGTCGTTTGGTGATCTCAACTCGTCAGTATGGAAGAAGGGGAAGAGGTGAGGGGATATGACGGCACCTTGAAGATCACTGCAGTTGTTTGGAAGAACAGTAGATTTCCACTTGCTGGATTGTACGAATTGAGTGCGGGAAGTAAAATAGTCTTCGAGCCAAGAGACGATCCAGCTGAGGGAGCAACACGTGGATGTTTTATTAAGGAGGAGGTGGCGCGGGATGGTGTTGAAGGCAGAGGATTAGTGAAGGACTGCACATGCGTACACACACGACAGCCCTTATCTAAATCTCCTAGAGCCGAATGTACCAGAATGGCAACGGCGTCTAGGGTACTACGCCTGGCCTTATATGCTAATTGTAATGGGTCGGAGAAATTGGGGGAAAAAGGCCTAATTATATTGAGGGCTACTCGCTGAGCAAGCTTCGGTAAAGCGTAAGAGCAGGCGATTGGACGGAAATATTTTGGACCAAACTTGGCAGACATTTAAGGGATAGGGGTGATTCTTACTGAAAGCCAAACATCAGGAATGTTTGAATCTATGAAGTACATGTTTATAAGGTGTGTCAAAATAGGGGTAATCTGAGGAACAAGATAGTTCCAATCAGGCGCCTAAAACAAATACATGGCAATTCCTTCAAATTATTAGGAATGTGTCTGACCTCGTTGAAAGACCCTTGCGGAAACACCACATAAAAGTGGCGCACAAACCGATGACTACTTTAGGCACTCAGCTTGTACACCCTAAGGATAGAGTTGGCTATCTTGATAAGAAAGAAGTCGTCTACAAGATCCCGTGCGATGCACGTCATGCTGTATATTGTGGTCAAACGGGAAAATCTGCCTCCACACGCATTCACGAACATCAACTTGCGGTCAAGAGGTGTGACCATCTATCCCAAGTGGCCATGCACACCCTCGATACAGGGCACACTTTCGCTTGGGACAAAACTCGCATCGTCGGAACCTGCACCTAAAAGAAGGGCCGAGAGTTCCTTGAGGCCATGCACTCCGATGAATCATGCATAATTCGGCATATTGAGCTAGATGCCGAGTACAAAATCTCATAGGAAAATGGAAGAGATGACAACCAGTCAATAAAGACTGACCCACACTGCGGCCGCTTATTGGCGCAAACACGAAATGAGTATCGATTGTTAAGCGCTTTTTAAAGTTCAATTGTTTTCTGTATATTTACTCCAGTATTATGACGACCTGGGGAACCAGAGCCGAAAATGTGCTATTAAAGTTTCCTATTTGGACCCAAAGTACCTTTTCGCCTTCTAATTGCATTTCTTGGGATTCTGATCTTCCAATTCATGCATTCAGAAGTATGTAAAGACGTAAATGTTTATCATAAATGAGCACAAGTACTAGCTTCAAGCAAGGAAGAATGGAAAGTTGTTTTCATATATCACTAAACACTTGGGGAACGCTGGGATACTCACTGCTGAGTCGTACCTCTTTTAATTCAACGGCGCAAGATTGGAGTACGCTTGTCGGGATTCTTAGCTATGCTGATAGTACGAGAAATATTTACGCATCAAATCTATCATAATTAATCGTTTTACTTTCATTCTACCTGATATAAACAGAAAAAGTTTCGTTCCAACCTGATGTTAAATAACGTACTTGTACAAGCTGTCTAGAAGACCTAGCTGAATATACAGAGCCGCAAAAAAACAAATGAAATATAGACACGTCATGGAGGCAATACTTTTTAAAAATCACCAGTCTTACCATCTTCCCAGCGACTCAACCAATCGCCTTAGCTCTCTCAGAGGCCAGTTTGTGATTCTGCCGTTATATAGGCCGAATGTGGTTTATCTTCACAGTCGATTGATAGCCAAGGCATTTGCCCCTTTCACCAACACTTAGCCTCAAAAGTTTGAGGTAGATTGCTTTAGTCCCATTTCGCATCTCGAAAGGATGTCGGTAACTGTATTCTCCCTAGCTCGGTCAGAAAAATTGGCGCAGGAATATGAAAGTGAAAGTCGGAGCTCAGCCTCTTCTCACGTCGGGGTTATCAATTGCCTGGCAGATAAAGCCCTGAGTTGACCTTAAGACTCAGTCTCGAATGGAAACGGGGGAATTCAGCCGCTGGTAGAGACAATGTGTTTTATTTAGAGCGACCGAATAATCAATCAAAGAAAATTGGCAACCGTAGGAGAGACGCACGTCTGACATCAACGCAGCCGACTTCATTGTACTAATGCGTTGAACTTAAAGTTGATTGACCGAAAAACAGACCTCCGTTGCTGCAAGCCAGTTGTGCAGTTTTGTAGAAGGTGCCCAGAAGAGGGTCACTACAGGCTCCCACTGCGTCTCTCCCACCACCACCTTCCACTTCCGCTATATTTTCATGACAAGATTAAGTCAAGAGAATGGAAGATGGGTGCGGAGCTATGGTTGCTGAGACTGAAGACGGAATAACCCATACAATATACACACTGATCTCGAGATCCATACAAAGTTGTTGAACCCGAGGGACTCTCATAAGCGAGAGTGTTTTAACCTGACCCATTACCCTGGGTAGTCGGCAATCTTTCGTGCCATCCTGTTTTGCAGTGTACCTCTACTAAATACAAGAGAGACCGGAATGGCCATTTCTGGCCATCATCAGCCAGTCATACCCAATCCAAAGTGTGTACCACCTGGATGATGACAGCTAATAAGCCAGAAATGACCGTTCTGGTCTCCCTTGCGACTGCCTGCGAGGGTTCTAGATTGAACCTCAAGGCACAACAGGACAAGCATGTTTCGTAACTTGATCGATGAGCACCACTTCTTCCGTTTAAACAGTGTTTGCTTGCCTACAGTGGGGAAAAATAAACTTCCGACTTGATTTGGATCAGGCTCACGGTCTTTCCCTCTCACATGTCCCCATGACCTAGCAAAAACAAGTTAAAGGGATATAAGCTTGGAAACAGTGACTGGTGACAGCGTAGGTCTCCGTGTGGTTCAGCTCACAAGCCCGTACGGCCTCCGGTGTCACCTAAACTCGCCGTGCAGGTGGTTGTAGGGACTTCAAACGCACGCCAAAGCATGCCCTTCTAGTTTTATAAAAGTCATACTCTTAGCAAATGGACAGCAATAACTGGAATATACCAATAGTGATAGAGACATTGTCTATTTTACCTCATACCACAGGCTGAAAATTGCACTACCCTATCACCTACGAAATTCGGCCTCACTCTGCTATTGAGTGTGCCTGGTCAGAGGCCAATCACCCTCTTCCTACCGCTCACTCTTCAACCGCAAGCCAATTCTCGAATACCCCGACTTCTCGTGGGTGACCCCCTTAGGGTAATTCCAGGCACCGACGTTTACCTCACGGCGGCCCAGCTTCAGTTGGCAGTCGGCGATAGCATGGAGAAAGTTGACCCCTCTAAAATCTACCTCTTTGCGGCTGACGGCTTTCCCAGCCATGGCGGCTACTTCCATCGACGCGGAAGCTGCAGAGGAAGGGTAGGGGCAGTCGATCTCTTCTCCCTCTTCGACGTGGTCAATGAGGATATCGTCTATCATTCACCGGATCCGGTCATATCCTACTCGTCTTCTCAACCCGTGCCCCTCACAACGATTGAGTTAATGGTGATCAACCTTCAGGACCTCGACCGCACGCTGGATATGATACACTTGAGGGCCTTTTTGGCTTCCCTGGTAGCAGAAGCAAGGACAGACAGGTCGGTGGCCCTGTTGCGGTACCTCCTCGGTGACAGTGCTAAAAGTACCCTGCAACCCTTGAAGCTGCTGTTCAAACCGGCGGAGGAAGATATCTATCTCAGTGGTAATTACACTAATTCCATCCTCGCAGTTGCACCGCTTGCCGAGAAACTCACCAAGGTCTACGATGGTCACATGGGCTTCTTTCTGTCTGCGGAGCACCTCTTCAGCCGAGGCAATCCCTCGGAGATTACGTACACCGTCGTGGGAGCAAACGCGGGAGATTCGGGACGGAACATAATCAGTTTAGAGACTGGTGAGGTGCTGAGCAGGTTCAGCCAGACAGATGTGAATCGGAGACGTCTGGCCTATAGCATCAGCTATACGCTGAGCTACGCCGCATTTTCAAGGAGAACGAGAAATAAGGAGAAGCAGGCCGAGAACAGCTTCGAGACCACCTTGTCGCTGTTGGTCTCCAGACCATCGACGGGAAATGAGATCAGATCCATCAATTCGACTGTCAGGTAAGGGATTGAAATTCAAATCCTCATAAATTGAAAATATATGTATATCTGAGCATGCCTGGGGAAAAGCGCAAAGAGCTGCACTTCAAATAATATAAATGCATAGTACATACTGATCAATCGTCTTTATAACCCTACTGTTTAATCAAATGTGTTGTATTAATCATTTCCCAGTTACCATATCTATACTGGCCAGGTAGCTCTTTAGCCTAGTATATAAGGCACAAAAACTTACTAATTATGATACATTTTGTGCAGAATATTTGCAATCCAAGAGCTATGTAATCAGTGAACTCGATCTACACCACTATACTTACCACAACGAATAGAATTTGCACAACATTGAGGTTAGCTAACCAGCCGTAATAATTTCTTTAAACGTGGTCTCACATTTATTTAATAACAATGAGCAAGTAATCTATTTCCCATTGAATTATTTCACACAGTATTGTGTTAAAAAGCAATCATATAATCATCGATAATATATAACATTATAATTGTTTAGGTTGAATATATACCACATGAAAGTGGAAGTTTTTGAGAAAAACAAAAATATGAGTAACCATTATTTTAAAAGATCATCTTGCATCGTGATTCGAAGGTCATTAACCAGGATTGTGATAATTAGATGTGTCCCTTGTTTTCCCTCGACGATATTAACCTGAAGTAATACGACGTCGACTCCAGACATGAGTTATTTGTAAAAACAATGTTACTTATATTTTGTGAATACTATTTGTATAGTGCAAATCGTTAAGAGTAAGTACGCAGACGTATAACACACCGGCATGTAAACAATAGGGTTTTCATAAGTGTTGCCTATCATCCTCACCAAACAACCTTAAATCAATTGACTATGGTAAAGTTGACATACTAAATCTGAGACAACAGCAGTGGGTCCCTCTGCAGTAAACATATTCATCGTCTGATATGTCGAAAAGTTTTGACCCACAGTCGATTGTTAAAACTCCAAGGTAACATATAAGTAAGTATAAGTTCAGTGGCTTCCCCAGTTGTTCAGCTTAGTTTCCAACTTATTTTTACACAAATTATCCTTAATTATAGCCTTTATGTGATCTTTGATGACTGTGGCTGCGCGGGTTTGTCATTATGGTAGTATGATCAAGTCGAAACCCAATCGGGTCAGGTCGTCTTGTTTCGAATTTATAACGCTTATTGTACTCCCAATGGTGTGCAAGTAGATTGACTAAAAATACATAGTAAGGCTAGGAAATCTGAACCCCCTCCCCCAAGGAATACAGGTGGGCATGCACAAAAGTCCGTGTGCTAACCCTAAACCGAACAGTAAACCTTGTGAACTTTGCCAACAAAGAGAATAGAGAATGAAATGGCCGTTTCTGGCTTATTAGCCTACATCAGATAGTCATACACAATCCCAGGTGGTGCACTAATTGAGGCTTGAACATGCAATCTGTTGACCGGTACGACAACGATTCCGTTGCTCAATGACTAGGGGGCTGGCTTTCTGATCAACAGGTCGTGGGTTCGATCCTCGAGCGGTGCGCCACCTGGGGTTGGGTATGGTTAGCTACTGATGGCTAATAAGCCAGAAATAGCCATTTCAGATTCCCTTGTCTTTATCGGCGTTTTTAATCTGCGTCTACTACTACTACTACTACTACTACTACTACTACTACTACTACTACTACTACTACTACTACTACTTCTACTACTACTACTACTACTACTACTACTACTACTACTACTGCAACTAGCCACTATGTGGTTGCTGGCGGGGCTCGAGAGTGAGCCCTAAGGCAGCACGAGAATAATGAGTTCCGTTAAAGATCGGTGAGCGTCCAGCAACTGATACCCATATTACCAAGCTAAACCGACAAGACACCGAGCCTTTAACTCACTGGTTAGTGTTGGGCATCTGATCAATAGGTCACGGGTTCGAGTCTCGAGTGCGGCACCACCTGGCATTGGGTATGACTGGCTGATAACGACTTATAATCCAGAAATGGCCATTACAGCCTCCCTTGTCTTAGCCGGCAATGTATATGCGCCTATTCTACCACTAGCCGCTCTGTGGCTGCTGGCGGGGTTCGAGAGTGAGCATTTAGGCAGAGCAGAACGAGCGAATTTCGTTAGCAATCGGTGAGTGTTTGTCAAGGAAAGTAAACCTTATCCAGACCCTAACCCTACACTAACAGAATTTTAGCGGAAGGTGACCTAGAACTTTCCTATTTCTATGTCTTACCCAATACGTCTCAATGTGAACGAAAAGACTTCTAAATAGAGCAACCCTGTTCGCAATTGTTAATTAGAAGTAGATAATGTGTTAGCCCATGTTTCAGTTTAACCAACGCCAGGATATGAAGGCATACCTGATACCGACCACAGAGTCAGGCTTCAATATTTGTACAAGCCAATTTGAATAAACTTTTTAAATTCGACAGTGGGACAGTATAAATTATCGGTAAGTTGTCCCGTAAGACTTTTAAATTCGATTTTACACTCTGTTCGAAGCCAAGAAAATAGGGGCTCGTTTCAGAGGTACCATTTTTTACCTTTGCACAAAGGTTTTCGTTCGAAACTGCAATTTCTGCCACGCGAATGCCGTGGCAATGCTGGCACTATTAGCCATCTGGCTGCCACACTCGCCATAATGTAAATAGACCTATAGGAGAACCATTTTTTCTCCCTGGGAGTTAAGATCACCAAGAAAATGTTTATACATACAAAGGATACAGACGATAAGCGGAAAGATAATTGTTTGAATATGCTGTATAGGCTCGAAATTTGCTTCAAAGCATAGGTGAAATGGTTATCTTGGTGGTGACTTCTTTCAGTCCTATTTTCGATGGCTATGGGTGTTTTTTGTCTGAAATCCGAGGTGCCTTACTTTCTGTCCCATTCCGAGGTCGGTGGATCAAATGGGCGTGGCAGGGAGACGACAGAATTAAAGATAATATGATAAACCAAAGTAATTTGTGATTGAACCTTATTTGAGTGCTGACTGTCAATTTTCGTTTCAATCGTTCAAGCGAATGTTAGCTTGGGCCTCTTGAAGAAAATTATACCTGCAATCCCAGTCTGCAAGTAGTAAGTACTCCTTCCACTTTAGATATGATGAAGTTTTCGGTACGGAAACGGTGTGCATTGAGGTTGGATCCTGTCTTCTACATTCTAGCGTACTTTGACCAGAAAACAAGAAGACCGAGTCGACTGGGCAACTCAAGCGGCTAGTAGAAAACCTCGGTAGGAGAGCCATGAGTCTACTGGTGTTAATAAGAAAATCAGCAAACCAGTTTGAAGACTTGAGGGTAGCACCACCTACAAAGGGTTAGTGGCCTCGGAATTTTGCGTATATGTGCAGTTGCATGATGGATAGAAGACTCCAAGTGGCTGACTGAGTGTGGAATACCAGCCACAGAAAGGATGTGCGTCACGAGGCAGACCAGTAAAGGAGGAATCATGAAACGCCTGATTCGGGCTCAAATTATGCTAGTTCTGGAGTAAAGGAGGACCACTTGACGACGAAAGGCACAAATAATCACACGAAAGGTAGGTATTTGACTGGTCGTACATGCGCATTTGTTAAGCAAAAAAATTCTTCCTACATGAACAGGCGCACACCGAAGTATTGTTTCCCAAATCCGAATGGTGGGCGTTTCTGACTCCACATTGAGGGCAGAGTTATGCCTATCTGAGTGAGGTAAGAGTAAGTTCGAAGCATTGCTGCTTCTTGCTCTCCTCTCTCCTATCCCATCTTGGCGGGTTTGTGCTGACAGGTGTCTAATTGTGCTTGACCTCTGCTACTCATTCGGAAAGTCAATAAATCAGTTATGAGTAAATACTCCAATCAGCATCAACATAGAATGCCAGCTGGAAAAAACTTATGCACTTCAGTTCAATGTAGTGCATCAGATAGAATCCGTCTGGGTGCGTGTGCGCGCAGGTCTGTGTTTCTGGTCAAGTTTCTGAGCAGCTGCATGAAACCGGAATAAGCCCGAACGATTGCTGTAACAATAAACCACCATCAGTTTCACCTGTCAGCACACCTCAGCAATTTCTTTCTTCGCCTCCCTTTTCCTGCAAAGTTTAACATTTGCGTGGGCAGAAGTGGGTTTCCAGCGTAAGCGATATCGCATCTGCGCCAGCTCTGGTCATCTGAGTTTGGAGCTTCGTCGACAAGGAGCCCTGAACCACAAAGTTGAAGCCTACCTAGGAGTCTCGTCAACTTCCGACCTCGGTCTCACCGAAGTCGAATTGCTGTCTCCTAAGCTGGTGAACTTTGCTCCGGGTAAGTGAATATTTTATCGTGTGACATCTCTCACCTTCTACGCCATTTTTTTTCTTTCTAGTGTTTCTAATTACCCCGATTCTTTTATGAATTTTCATAGGAGAGGACTCAAAGAGCATAAAGCTGCGAGTGTACCATCCACAGGGGAATTCCGAGAAGAAAAGGCATTCGAAGGCATTTTTTGGCGTTACAGTGAAAGCCCCTACTGCTGCGGTTCTTGGTGACAACAATGAGGTCCAAATAATCATAACTTGTAGGTGCTTTTTTGATATTATTTACTCGTTTTTCCAAAGTTATCGTAAGCAGCCCCACTCACAAAACGAGAAGCAAGGTGGCCTGTAGTGCGAGGAGGGTGATAATAGGGGGTTTTCCTGGGTGGAACTAAGGGAAGTAGTGGACAGTATACTCCGCGAATAAGTTGTATCTAAATTTGAATTTAAGCTGTTATATTTTTTATTTTACCAAGGGTCAGTGGAAAATCGAGTGCGTAACTTAAATATATGAAGAAAAAACGGAATTGGCTGATTAGTCCAATGACAGACAGCCGGCAAATTAAAATCGATGCAGATTAAACCAAAAAAAACAATAAATGAAGGTATTAAAACAAAACAGTAGTTTTACATCTAAAAAAATAACGCACAAGAATGAAAATGAGGCTAAGATACAGAGAAAAGGTTTCAGAAAGCAGTGAATGCAAGTTAATAGTCAGCGACGAAGTCATTATGCGTGTCTTCGTGTGCTGATCATGATCGACCCCGCGACAAATAATCTTTCTGATATTCTTTACTTAGAAGTCTTACTTAACTCTTAACCCTTAACACTAACCCTGACCTTAAAGCCTCATGTCCTTCACCCTAACCCAAACAACATCCTGAAAATCCTACCTTAACCATAACCCCAATCGTAAAACCATTGCCCTTAAATCTATCTACCCTTAGAACTCTTACTACCACCATTTTCATACTGCAGGTATCATTCTTTCTTGTTTTGTGTTTAAGGCTGTATAGGATACCACTTACTCCTATTCAACTGGCAGAGTAATCTCAGAAGTCAGGTAAGCGTGTCACCCTCATCGTTGTGGTAAGGATCTCACTCGATCCCATTCTGTCCGTCTGCATCTTGCTACTGGCGATAACGAACGTTGTGCCATAGGACACATACCACATTTGATGCACAAGTATGTTGCTAAGAGTGCAACAGGCAAGACGCAGACAGCTGTTTCATGGTTTTTACCGATCATCGGTATGCCGGATGCCTTATGCAGTGAAGTAAGCGCTTGACGCTCACTCGATCCCAATCTTTCTGCTATTAGGGCTTATTTTCTGTTACTTTAGTTTTCTGAGGCCTTGTTTCCGTAGCGCGTTTGCATACATTTTCACTGTGTTTCATTGAAATCAGTAACTTCCATGCCGAAGTCACCCAGCAGTCAATTACGGCGTTTTCCATCCCTATAGGTGAAGTTGCGAACGTCTCTATCCGACTACGGCTCGTGAAAAATAATGCTAATAGATTATTGACATCAGAGCATTTAACTTGACTTTCGAGAGATTATAACGTCAGACTTGAGGAAGGAGCGACTTCATCTCTAATACACGCGCTTTTGCTGTTTCTAAGACAGGAGTACGTAGACTAGGAACGAAAAAGACAAGGGAGACTGGAATGGCCCTTTCTGGCTTATTAGCCGTCATCAGCCAGCCATACCCAACCCCAGGCACTGCGGCACCCCGAGGATCGAACTCGCGACCTGTTGGGCAGAATTCCAAAGTTCTATCCACTGCGCCACGAGCTCGTTGTCTTGCCGGTTTCGATCGGGAATATTAACAATGGTAGGCAGAATGATATTACCGGCAAAGACAAGGGAGACTGGAATAGCCATTTCTGGCCTACTAGCCGTCATCAGTCAGCCGGCCATGCCCAACCCTAGGTGATGTGGCACCCGAGGCTTGAACTCGCGACCTGTTAGTAGAAGTTAAACGCTCTACCCACTGTGCCCAGAGCTCGTGTTCTTTCCGGTTTCGATCGGGGATATCAACTATGATAAGTAGGCACTCATCGATCGAGTGCCGCAACATCTGGGCTTTGGTATGGCTGGCTGATGACGACTAATAAACCAGAAATGACCTTGTTTTTGTCAGTCATGTTATTCTGCCTATATCATTAACCTCAATGCGGCTGTTTGCGGGGCTCCAGAGTGAGCCCAAGGCACCCTGTGACGAGTGATTCCTGTAACCTATCGGTGAGGGATACGCAGTCTAGGACCGAGCGACGATACTGCGAAACCATAGAGAAAGAGATAAAGAGGATAAAAACAAGCATTTTCTTAACTGATGGATTCTATTCGATATGGAATATGTTACATCGCAACCGCACAGCGATTTGCAGGCAGGCGAGCGGATTTAAATGCCAGTTAATTGGGTGCATGGAATGGGTTTACAAGATGGATTCCCGCACCATAAGGTGAATATGAATCGAGTTTGCAGCAGACTTGGAAAAACTATGGAGGACGTTTTGGTAAATCCTATTCTACCTCAGTGCTATGTGGGCTACAAAAATAACTTCTGTAATTCTTCGCGCATCTATTGCCTTCATTGGGGTCAGGAAATTTTATAAGTGTCATCTTTACAGGTCGTAGTTATTTTCTGATGGCGCAAGGAAATCACGCTTGCTATCTTTATTCTCACATCTCTCACGTTAAAGTCGTGTAAAAGTGTGTAACCAGACTCTTCTGCCAGTTAGCCGTTTGAAACTCAGTCGCTGACATCCCAACTTGGTGCTTTTCTTCCTTCGATATAACAATGAACTCGTAACCTAGAATGAATGCTGGGGACCTAATAAGTTCACAGTCGTATCTGTAGGTTAGCAAATGTTCGGTACTTTATTCAAACGATGGGCAATCACCTATTGGTTGTGCTCAGTAGAGCGCAATCTCTCCTCTGCTACGAGGAACCAACATGTTTACCTTGTTTATGACAAAGTTTCATCACGGAATACTGCATCTTTGAGAGAGAGATGCGCTTTATTTGGAAAGTATCATTAAAAAAAATTCAGCAAAGAGTCCTCCATTCACTGTTGATAAAATGGGTACGCAAAAGAAATAGCACTGGAAGATATATATTAACCGAAAGCTGAAACTGTGGGCAGTAAGTGAACGGTCGTCCATGAACGGGTCACAAAATTGCGCCAGATTTTCTTCAAAATGGTGCAGGCTTCGTTTGCTACTTCCGATTGCCTGCAAAAGTACACCCTGCAAAAAAATTACTAGATAACTAGCATGATCTTTCCCCATAGCTTTTCGATGCTCCTATAAAGTAAAATGTATTTTATAGAAAACATCTGTAAAAATATTATTGCCGCTGCTCATATGGTAGAAAATGACGTCTTCTACGTATATTATTCATCAAGAAAGGATATCAGTTGGTTCTAAAACCACATTCATTTTGAACCTGACTTGTCGTTACACTTGTATTCAAGGTTTGTAAACGACATGCTGCATGCATTCCGTCCAAGGAAAACCGCATATTTCTCTATGCTATTATGAAGCCTCACACAGAATCGAACAAAGGAAATTACTATGGGCTAGTTTGTATACTTTATAAGCAGTCTTCATGGATTTACGAATACGATGCGTTATGAATGGACATTTTTCAGTCCTAAAAATGTCCACGTTTAGAAATTTTTTGAAAACAAAAGATACTCTTTATGTATAACATTTGACAAAAAAACATAATTCGCCACCACATGAGGCCAAAAATGAGATTTTTTATGCATAATTTCTATCAAATAAATTTGCATTTATAAGAGAATCAAAAGTATCGTAAACTGTTTTACTATTTAGATAGTAATTTTTATGGTGCAATTTTCGCTGGCGGCTGGGAGTAGAATCCTTAAACGGCCGGTATCCCGACGTGACTGGAATATCTTGAGATGATGCACATGCAATATTTTATTTTATAACGCTACTAGAGTAATATTTTCTGAATGGAAACACATTTCAGAATTGTGGCTAAAATTTTGTGAGATAGCACAGCTACTCTGTGCTGATCGTGAAGCCCCAGTTATCTTTTCAGTTATCTTTTTCAGTTATCTTTTCCGAGGGCCTGTATAGAATTGATCAGATACACTTGTTCTCTGTGCTCTGCTGAGGCTTTGACCGATTTTTTTCGTCACTTTTTGATAAAAAAAGAGAAATTCGCTTTATTTTGAAAGTATCATTTCAAAATTCGCAGCAAAAAGGCCTCCATTCACTGTGAATAAAATTGGTACACAAGATAGGTAGTGACCGAAAGCTGCAACTGTGTGAACGGTCGTCCGTGAGTGCGTCCCAAAATTGTGCCAGATTTTTTTCACAACGGTGCAGGCGTCGTTTGCAAATGACCTTCTTATCGTAGTTAATGTAAACAAATAGTGGTAAATAGCAGTATCAAGTTAGAAAAATGAGCCAGCCCATGCACATGCAAGAAAATGTGCATGCAAATGGATGAGAAAGGGAATGGCGACTCAAATTCAAAACCCCGCTTTTTGAGTTACATTTCTAAAATTACTGATATTTTTCTTCCATATCGACTTCCAGTGCACTTTTATAGGGGGACTCAGCACAACAATTTCATATTCCTTCTAAATTCTGCAGAATAAGGGATCACCCTAATGAAACCTACGCAAACGTTATTACTATGGCTGTGGTTTTGGCGGTGGTGGTGGTGGCGGTTCTGTAACCAAACCGTCATCCCTCGTGACAGTACTGAATTACAAAAAAAAACATAAAAGAATGGATTTGAACAAACACTGGTCTCCCAGCCTCTGGTCTGTTCAGTAATCGGCTTGTGTCTGGACCGCCCATTGGCTGCGATCCAACTGAATCATCTCGAGCAAAATCGTAGTTTTTTGCCCAATTTCATGACCACTCCATCAGAGTCTGACAAGCTACTCGGAAACAGGAGAGGTAAAAGACAATGAGGTTGACTCAGCTCAAAGGAGGCACATAGTTTCCTTATGACACAAAGCAGAATACATGTTCAACTGCCAGTACGTGCTCAAACTGCCGTCTTGGAGAGCTTACTCGCTGCTGTTCAGGGACGATTCAGGTCAGGCAGCATTGCCTTTTTGGCACTCTCGCTTATGAGATCCGACGCCCCCTCATCGAAGACAGCATTGCATGGCTTTAGGGCCATTGCGTTTGTTGAATGCGTGGACTTGTCTCCAACTTCGTCGTCTACGGCGTCGCGCCCATTTCTGATCATGTTAACTTACTCCAGCCATCAAAATGCGCTAGGTGTGTGGGGGAGACGGTGAGGTAGATACAGCGCGCGTTTGATTCACCATACGTAGATTCCAACTCCAAGCCTGTGGTAATCCTTGTCACCTGTAACTAACAGACGGTCGCTTGGCTTCTTTAGAAATCAGAATGGTCGACCAAAACAGACTTATTGAATTGTTGACAGTTCAGAGAGCCTGGTCAGCTCAGCATCTGTCAAACCGCTGATACCGGGAGTGCATATGGTGACTATGTAAGGTATTCGTTTTGTTGAAAGGGAACTTACTCTAAATTTCCAGTTCCCGGGGAAGCATATTCCACTATGCCCCCCGTAGAGCTTAGTTCGCATCTGGGATGTGACGAATCTACGCAATTTACAGCTGACACACCCTGGTAACCATTTCCTCCATCTGACGAAAGCAGACAGGGTAACCAGAACCAGCAAGTGTGTTGCGTGCGTAAAACCGGAAATAAATGTTGGATAGGAAACTGCTCACGTGTTCACCTTACGTCATTTGTCACTGTTTCGACACGACACCAAGATGAATGAGGGAGAGAGTTAGATAGGTGTTGCACGTCTCTGCTTCCCTATAATAAAATAAAGCTGCATATTTTCATCCTTTTAGAGATATAGTTTGTCCTCCTTGTCTGTGACTTTAAGTTTTACTGCCCCCAGTCAGTCGTGGAGGTGACATCCCTTCAGCTGTTAAAGAAAGACTTGGATGACTTTTTGAGTCCCCTGCTTTCCCTCGACGGTTTGAACATCAGCTACTTGTCCCGTGAAATATAAAACTACTATATTACTCGCATCTTGCAAGTAGTCGGTTTATAGGGATAATTGTGATATACATATCCCGCAATAGCCAACAAACTGGCATATACACAATAAGGTTTTCAAATGCATTGCCTATTTTCCTTAAGAAATATACTGAAATAAACTTTAAAAAATAAAACTATCACAGTCATCTACACCGTCGCATTTGGGTCACGTTACCCGCCCAGCCTACTGCAACGTATAGAATCCACCAATTCTGCTACAGTAAGCTGACTGTCCAAGCAGGATTTCCTAAGCAGTCAATGTAGAATTCATCAGATGTCCCAAGTGTGATTGAACTCACGGCTCCCGGTGGGGGCCTCGTAGTTTAGTTTGCTAGAGCGTGGGCTGTACTAAAGCCTATCCCTTGCTGGCGCGGGTTCAAATATCACCGAGGCTGCCAAAATCCTCTACTAAGAGAAAACTGGTAAATAATCTAGCGACACATTTGTTGACAAAATCGCACAGAAAATTTAGTCCATCAATTTCAGTTATTTCTTTAACCCTCTTCAGCGATTAGGATTGGTGATATGCAGTGATCGTTTCATTGGAAGATGAAATGATTTGCGGGTTGTTTGTGGAATGATATTGCCTTCTTAACTCTCACGACAATCTATACGACGCTCGTCCGAATTTTTAGCAGTGTTACTCTTCTCCGCCTCCATATGCGCCGTTTGGAAGAAAATTAACCATTCGGCTTAATTTATGTCTATATCACCAATTCGCAAGTCGGCAGGATTTCCGATACATTCTAATATCTTTCCCTGTTCCCCATACAGCAAACAAACACTGTCAAACTTCCTCCTTCTTCACTCCGCACGAAGCAGCAAAGTCGGTATGTTCACTTTCCGTCCTATTTTGAGCATGTGACAAATGCGTTTATAGAAGCGGGGGTATACAAGGAATAAGTGACCTTTGTGGTGGCGTCAATATTATTAAGGCGGCGCTACTAATTATTGTAATAATAATAACACTTATAGTTATACCCATAGTCTTAAAAGTAGTAATAAATTTTTGGAACTTTGCCCTTAGCCTGGGTAATTTTTCCATACAGTGTGAATAAAGGGATCTATCTCAAAACGGGGAAATCAAATTCTTTTACCATGACCAATTTACAGAGCCTACTGTCATGGCATCTAAGGGAGTACAGCCATTGGGCATAAAAAAGGTTCCTTAAGGCACAGCTTACGGATGGTAAGGCATTCATTCTCCATTCTGTGTGACCTCAGGTCTCAGAACTTTCAGCGGACTTCATGTGCAGTTGCTAACTTTTACAACCCTGGGCACCATGTCTGAAATCTGCAGACAAAGGACATGGCATATCTGACCTTTAAATGGTTATTTATCCCTGTTCATTATCTGCGGACATGGTGGCATTTTAACTTCCATCATGAGCTGTCACTAACAAGGGCAAGGTGAACGGAGAACAACGTTTTCAGCGCATTGACCCTCCTCAGCCGGTCGTGTCCCAATTCCAGGCTAGGAGGACGCCGGGCTTAAACCGGGTCAACAGGGCATGGACTACCTTAGAAAAAATGCACCAATATCAGTTTTAAGTGAGAATATTCAAAGTCACATCTAAGTGGCGTTTATTTATCTTCTCTGATTACGGAACGAATCGCGGACATTCTGCTTTTTCCTGAGGTTCTAGTCTAGGGTCCATGCAGGCGGCCAAAATTACGCGAGACAAGGAGTGTTACAGAAGAAATCAAGCGGTATTGGGCCTGACGTGTCCTTCATCAGAACTACTTTATAAAGTCTGCATCCGGCGGAGAAACGCCATCACCCCGCTATGCTTAGAAGGAATTTGGTGGACGAGGTAGATTTCTGTGGTGCTGACTTCCCGCTGTATGCTGTAGGTGAGGCTTCCAACATAAGTGGCGCTTTATGATCTAATTCTGCACGTAGGTCTTGTTTTATGCTTGACAAATGAGATCTGGTTTACCCCGAACCCGCGCGTATACGGCAAACTCCCGTCGGGTGCGTAATATATGGTAAGTCTCTGCGCCTAACTCCAACTCTAATCACCTAGGCTCAGTCTGGCCACTCATACTTAGTGCGAGAAGAGAATAAGGTCGATCTAGCAGCAGCAGCAGAGGTCATATGAAGGAGGGCTTACAGAACTTGCACCAGTCGAGAGGTTAACGAGCTTCCGTACGTTCCACCTCTCTTAGATGAAAAGTTCATCCTTCGGGTTAGAGCTGCCCGACAAGCCAACATCAAACGTTCGTATGTCCCTGACGGAGTGGCTGGCATCGAATTCCATTCCGGATTCCAACACACTCAGCAAAGTCTACTCACTGACTGTCAAGAAAAGGTCTGCAGCAGTCTGTGATAAAGGTGAGTACTTTTTCTGTGAAGACGATGACGCTGAAGTAAGCTTGAAAAGGTAATTGGATCCGCTTTGCCATCACCTAGCGCATTACCGCCAATAGGGGGTTTATAGGGGGCCGCATGTTTAATGGCTGATAATCGACCAATCATTAGGCCCGACCGTCCGTAACCACATCTAAGTTATATAAATAAATGACCACCGGTCTGCAGACACACTCGTCCTCTCTGGTGCGGTTATGACTTTATTCTTAGGCTTTTCTCTCTGGATTTGGAAATAGTTCGGTTGCTAAATCCGCAGGGGACAATAAAGGGCATGTATCAGAACCGTGACGGCTGGAGAGGATGCAGGAATGGTGTTATTGAGGGTCGTGCACTTAGATTAGAATGTTTTAAAGGGTTACTCTAGACACCGAAGTCTCACATGGTATGTGAGAACGATTTTAGCTGTTTGTAAGCACTGAGTCATGTATACAAGCTCTAACGCCTACAATCATGTGTCCCTTAAGGACGGATTGCATGAGTACCTCTTGTTCGCGAGTTTCGGAGGTCCGAATTCCAAAACCACATTCAAAAAACAGGAAATCTCCGGTGTTATTACTGCATAAATTTTCTGCGAATGTTTCACATCATACCCGCTCCGCTCTTAAGTTTTTTCTTAATGTAGCAAACTGGTCTCATTTTCTTCTACATAATATATTTTGAATACTGCTATATCTGTATTTACCATATTGGCATGCTGTAAGGGGGGGGGGGGAGCAGATCCAAAATGGGTGCTGTAAGAAAACTTCGTGTTTCGCAAGATCTGATCTTTTTTAACCTTGATTTTTTCTGATAAAAGTGAACAGGTGAGTTCCAGAAAGCAGTTCATAAGAAGGAGAACAGGTGATTGATGAAATGATAAGTTTATTGGTCTCATGTTTAAAATTCTCACTAGAACACATTATCAGACACAGTTGCAGGGTGTAGTCGCCAAGCTGGAGTCGTTTACCGGGTCTTGTGGAGTTGCGGACAAAGCAAATACGTCGGCGAAACTGAGGGACCAGGCCGAACGCGAATACGGCAGCAGTGAGTAGGAATGACGCTGACATCCAGAAAGCGGCTCATTCGGCAAGATTGAGTCACAACTTCAAGTTTACTGAGGCCGAAATTCCTGCAAGATGTGACAGCCACGTGATCTGCTCGAGCCATTGTTCTTCAACCCACATTTAATTAACAAGCGTAATAACTTTCCACCGTCATAATCCTTGCTGTGGTTTGGCCTGGGGCAGATTACTATCCACGCGGGGAGGGCGGTTGTGAGCAACAGTCACGGCAACAGCAATGCTAACTTGCTGAGTAATCATCACGCCGACAAGTGACAACAGTGATGAAGTCATGGCAATTAGCGACTCGGGTACGGACCGACAAGCAATGCTCACATCAACTACGACCCCCAGCGCTGAACACGGATACTGCCAACTATAAGTAAAGAAGAAGGTTGTTTGCTCACGGGAATCCTGGCTTTATTATTCTGAGTTTTCGAACTCCTACAGGAGTCCATCGTCAGAGATCACAGCAGCAACACTTATAGGGGGTACAATCCAAGCAGTAATCACTGACGCCATTCCGGAGGTGACGGCGCAGGGCTCCGTATGCCGGCACCAGATCGATAAAGCAGAGGCCCAGGCTTCGAACAATTATCACCTTGTCTTGTTTCTGGTGTGGGAGATTATCTTCATGGCTGCGAAGTTAAACTCTATACCCATTTCGTAGGTGAGGGCAGCCACTTTTGATAGGCCGTCACTCCGTCTCCCAGCCAGTTTATGCTCGCGTATGCGCGATCAAAGCGTACTTATAGTCTATCTTGTGCAGTTTTAGCACAGGTTGCGATACACTACACCCGACTACTCGTTAGGATTTAATCTGTTCTTGATTTTAATGACCCTGTTGTGCATGGTAGCTTTGGCCCGGGGTGCGATTCTCACACCTAGTTCCGCAGCAATGCGCTCGGTCGCTTATGATTCTTGATAGATGGCAGGGGTTTGTTCTGGTTGGGTCCTCCGGGGGTGAACTGCCAACTATAGTAGTCGTTTGATTGTCTCGCACACATTGTGCCCCTATTACTCTGTTCCGTGACTGTCTCTAATGATGGGTTCGAGTGATAGTCCGAAATGTCAGGCCACTAAACTTCGTGTTTCAGCGATCGCATCTTCTTCCTCTGAATTGACTTTTTCCTGTACTTTTATTTGCCCCTTATCCTATCTGCTTACTCCCATGGCCCTCAGCGCCCTTAAATCGGGGTGAAAAGACAAACATTTTAACTCACTTGGGTTCCTTTCTCTCAAGGTTGGTCCCTGTATCAACAGCGATGTTATCGTTTTTTTCCCACATCACAACACCACTTGGCTGGACGCCCGGAATTACTGTGAACGGCAGAAGGGTTACCTTGCAAGTGTGACGGGACCGGACTTCAATGACTGGCTTCGGCCGCGCCTGACGGTCCGATCGCCCGTGTGGATAGGTATGCGAGTGCGAAACCCTTTGACAGACAGTCGCAGTTCGAGTAGCACGCAAATTTTATGTTAAAGATAATGCTACTTAAAACTATATAGTACATTCGTTTTGTCATAGGTTTACACAAGCCGATCCTTGATGGAGCTTGGCTGTGGCACAGTCTGGAGCAGTCCGGCTACACTAATTGGGAGCCTGGTTTTCCACAACGAACTCGACCCAAACGGCGACGCGTTCCGAAGCGAAACAATTGGCATCCTTTCATGAATGGTGTTGATGGTGGTGCCCGTGAAGGCAGTGCACGAAGGCGCTATCGTCTTACCAGTCATCAGTCTCGACGTCGTGTACAGGCCCCTGCACCAGTCATTTGGCACAGCTCTGCTGCCTCCCATGAAAGGATCAAACGTTGGACCAAAGCTCGCTACAGTTCCTCCGTAGGAGAGCCGGTTGATTTTATGCTCCAGGCGGCTCCAAAGGTCTGCGTCTTATTGGGGGACAATCTTGGCTGGCAGAATCAGCCTTGCATGCAAACTCGTGTACCTTTCATCTGCATGAAAAACCCAAAAGTCAACTGAGCACATTTTATTTAACTTCAGAATACCCCGTGAAAATTCTCCATCACCTCAAACGCAGTATATGGTGGATATCACTTAACAACTCTTTATTTTAGTCCTCAGCCCATCATTTCAGCCTATTTATTTACCATAAAATGTCAACAATGTTTTTTCGACTCTAAATGTTTAAATGGTACTTCCGACTTCGTTTTATAATACATTTTTATGCACAAGATACTGTTACTACTGTACTTGCTGCTGGAGAAGATAGGGATAAAATGTAGGTTTCCATTTTGACCTGATCAGTTCATACTTTGGCAGTAATTGACAGTTTTAAATTTGAATTGAAATAGATAAAAGCCTCGTTCCCCGGTAACAAAATTACTGATCTTGATGGAAACATATTAAGGTTACCTTTTCCGTGAGAATATCTACACACAAGAATTTCAAGATTGTACGGCTATCGTTCATCACAGGTTAGTTGAGAATCAATGACCTATCGAATACGACATATGTCCGACTTGAGAGTTAGGTAAGCAAAACGGAACAAATAAGCTTTTATCGGTTGCTGCACAACGGACTGTGAGCAAGTGCATATGGTGGTGGGTTGAGTGAGGAAATGTGTACGGGGCTAACGAAAGAGAGATTCGTTTGCAGTCAATAAGCGACAATCGGCTTATAGATTGACATCATTTCTGCAGAACTCTCCCATGCGAAATGAGTCATCACTGTCGGTGACCAAAGAAGGGATTAAGCCGCGCATGTCACCTTCACTCGATCCCACCTTCGGTCTTCTTAATTTTATCATGAATCGAGGCCCAGGTGGGGATAAAAGAGAGAGTGTCGTAGCTCCAGTGCAAGTCTACTGTCGCTATGAATTAACTCACGCGCTAGTCACCGTCCCTCCACCTATCTGTAACGCAGTGGACATCATCGGAAACAATGATCAAACCGGCATTTTGTGATGGCAGAACAGCAAAACACCAGGAGAGTGTTGCGTCGTACTCCCTTTTTAACCCAACTTTTCAACTGGCTAAGATTGTCGTTGTTCGACATATACAATCAATACAAAATTTCGTAAGTAAATCTACCTTAACATATCCGGACCAAGCTGAGGAAACGTGCTTCATAATTTCTTTAGTTTGGCAAGAGGTTTGCGGTACTGACAGAGGCATGTTCCTGATATTATTAACTAGTCAATCTCCCTTGTGAATCGGATGGAGCATATTGCTCATGACCTACATAATGACTTGATCAATCCAAATTATATGTATTAAAGACCAATCGAGCCCAGGAAAGTAGTTGAGTCTTAGCTACAATATTCTTTACGCTTACTGTTTCTTCAACTACACCAGCTAGACTGAACGAAAACTGAGGATTCGACCATATGGACATAAGAGTGCCTTTCGAAGAGTAGGCCAACGTTGCTTGTTGCTACTCAAAATCTGGAACCAATACACACCTTCCAGTCTCAACAACACGTATGGTAATCTAGTCGAGCTATAAAATCCGATCAGTTGAACGCGTGACCTAATCCCAAACGCACCGTGGGCAAAATAAAGGATGCAATTCACATAAAGGGTTGATGATTGTCAGAAAAAGCTATACAGGTAGCCAACAAAACGAATACATGAAACAAAGCTGGTTGGTTAACTAACAAGTCAACTTCTCGATACATGCGAAAGTGCGATTTCTAGGAATCATTTGAGGAGAATGAGACGCAAATACTATAACAATATTTTCATTCACCTAGAGTTTCGGAGCCATACTCGAATCCATCAGCATGGTCTGCATCAGAGTGTGAATCCGAAACGTTAGGCGAATGAAACTATTTCTCCAGAGCTCACGTCTCATTCCTCCCGCACGTTAAAGTTTTGTGTCTACTAATAATCGAATACCTCAGAAGATGGACCTGCGAAAGCATCCAAAAGACTTTCACGAGGCCCGTTGTTTAAAGTTAAACTGTATGTCTACTTATATTATTTCAGTAAACAGTTTACCAGTGTTAGCCTTATCCCACTAGCGCCTGTGGCATTATGCCAGCATGTGACTTAATCCTTAAATGGGGAAGCTTTATTAGTCAGCATGATATAAATTGACCTTTGGCCACTCTTGACAGAGGTCCGGAAACGCTGATTTACATTTTTTTGGCTATCAAAAGGCTATTACTGAACCCGTCATATTGTGGTTGATTTTTTACGCCCATACCAGCCTGCTTGACGTTTGAGTTCTTACTGTGGGTACATAAAATGAAGAAAAATAGCCTCACAACTCTCTGATTACGTGGAGAGTTCCTAAACTGAGGGATAGAATGTTCACTCTTATAGACGCTTCTGAGTAGTACCTTTAAATAAATGCAAACTAAGGCTCCGAAAATAATTTTGCAATTCCTCCTTTTTTCCTGATGACTACGAAGTTTGTAGCACTTAATAAAAGTTCACCCCGTTTATCCGCTCCGCATGCTTAAACCCATTTAGTGTGGCATTATTTTTCCATTTGGCCAGCAGGCTTCTCTTCCTAGCGGGACTGCTCAGTCCCCATCCGAAGCATCGATCGTACCCTAATGTCAGTTAGTCTCCCCTTCGCGTTGTCTGTAAGTGACCAAGGCCGCCTAGTGTCATCAAGACGGCCAAAAGGAAGACATGCATGTTAAACTGACGCTGATGATGAGGATGACGACGACGGCGGCGGTAGCACGTCACCGGCACCCCGCTCCACCCCTTTGGTGGCGCTGCATGCAGTGACCAAAGTAGGTCGACGGGAGGCCCGGTCACGGTGTACGGCGTTAGCATTGGCATCGGGGTGTCGGGAGGCGTTCTGGTGAAGCGGGTGGGGCGGTAGCATTTCATCCGAGGGGTTGAGGCAGGGGTCGAGTTCAACCTCCCGTTATACACAGAACGCATTTCAAACTGGCGCGTCCCTGGTCCGCGGTCGGTTTGAGCAGAGACTAGGGGTGGGGTTCGTTGGGGGCGGGGGAGTCTGTCATTATCACCTTTTTGAAGTAGTCCTAATGCCAGCCTTCTCTTGGTCTGTGTGCGCCCGAATCTTTTAAACGTCCGTTGGCTGATTTTCGTGACTTTGACCGCAGCGCCCGTTACGAAAGGTGACAATTCAACCTGGCCACCAACCTGTGCAGCTGTGCGTAGCGAGATGTTGACTTCAACTCCAGCCAGGATGTTGAGGCCAGGCCCCTCGAACTTGGCTCGGTGACTAGGTCAGCCGGCTTGGGCTTAAAGAGAATAGAAAGTGCATCTAATGGATATCCACCAGAAATAAAACCTGTTGGCTTCGGAATGGGTGGGTTAAGTTTATTGGTTTACCTAGCGCAATTCCCAACATTCTTCGTATTCGAGTATCTGGTGAACATCAGAACAAGGATTGCTGTCAACCGTGAAATATGTGATGTGAGCGGTAGCAGAACTTGTGGCGGAATAGTGGAAATAGCCGTTTTGTAGGCAATAGTAATAAGGAAGTTGTATATGTAAACATAAGGAAGATTACAGTGGACATTTCTAGCTAGGTGCCATCACCAGTCAGCCGTGAAAATGTGAATTTGATAGCAGAGCTCCTGAATCCTTTTACATTGGGATCCAGTGCATCACAAATGAGCCATGTACTTGTATTTTTTGTCTTTATTTTGTTTTTCCTCGGTAGAAATGAGTACCTCTAATGCGGCCAAAAAACGGCACAGAAACCTAACTAATTACCCCATCATTACTCGGCTGGTGATGGTAAAATCAAAATTAAAATATGCCAATTGATACACAGGTGATAAATAATGCATTTTCTGAAACACTCGGATATACTCACCGAAATTACTTGATCAAACTATATTTAAATTAAACCATTGTATTAGTTATATTTGTATGCAGTGTAGTAGTCCTTCTACCTAAATCAGTTTAAGTACAAGCGATTCACCGAAAAATATAGAAAAAATGATAGTGGGCTTGATAAAAACACATTTCTGGGCACTGGAAGCGGTTTCCTAAGAGGCATGCTGGGTGAAGATGGGAAACTGTAAGGGAAATGGCTAATACCAAGCATGTATCCGTGAGCACCTCTCCTATGCGTTCGATCTTATTGTATAGATCCTCTTGTAATACGTTTTCATTTCCTCAAAAGTCCTATCACCTTGTAGGATTGTTTTTACGATTATCATTGTACGAAGAAGGTCTTTGGACAGTTCATTATTGCTAGTAACCGATTGATATTGAAAATTTCTTATTGGTATTACCAAGGCTACTCTATGCTGACTTTAATACAGTCGTAAACTCACAAAAGGTCAGCAAGGAAGAAGTTTACTGGTAAAGCCAGTGGAGCTTGTATTTATGCTTTCTGGAGAAGCTATCGTAAATTAATGCCCTCCCCCCAATCTTCCGTCTGCAGTATATGTGCCTGCCTGGGACGAATAAGTTGGAAAGAGCCGTTCCAATCCTTTTTTTCAGTACAGATTACTTATACGCCCCTCATCCTCCTCCTGCTTTAGAAGCAACCTGGGCAGGTGCTCAATTGACCTGGCCGCCAATTTCTAAAGTAAATTCCTAAACACAATTTGAAGTGACGTGCATTGGCAAGGCATCCTTAGTTTTTGGGGTCGGCAGGGGAGTGAAAAATATGAGTTTGGCAGCATTTTATGTCGTTTCAATGGTGCATCGCAGCTCTCGTCTGATAGTATCTTAAATTTTGTCACCTTTAAAGGTCAATGGTATAAAAACTGGCTTTTTCGGAACTGAATGTTTCATCAGTTTTGGCCGTAGAGAGTCGCTATGCTTGTCGATTAAATGTGTTGTATATCCACGTTTAAGTAAAGTTGCTTTAAGGCAAGCAATTTCTGCCTTCAATGTTTCAACAGAGCAGATGTTTCTTGCCCTTTGGAAAAGAGTGTATACCAAGTTACGTTTCCGTTGTGTGGGTACAAAACTTAAGAAATGCCAGCATTGCTCTTTCCAGGTATTCTGATGGAAATTGGTTCGCCTTCCTGTCCACGTCCAGTAAAGAAAACTGGTTATCCTGCTCCTTTTCCATGGTGGCGCACAATTTTTATGGTGCAAAAAATCCTGCCCGTCTCGCTTGTTTTAACTTCCTATCGGCGAAATGATGCTTAAACTATCAAAAGGAATTCACCGCCAGGTAGCGAAAATCTCGAGACTCGACTTACTTACCGTGAAATAGTATCATCAACCACGTAACTTAACCCTCAACCCAACACCCATTCGCTCGGTATTAACCGTCGACATTCTTGACATGCGTGTGTGCTGTTTATTACGCAGGGAAATTTGTGGCATTTATTATTAAACGTGAAATTGCCTAGAAATATGCCGCCACAGCTGAGACGTGAACTAATATCCAATGAACAGTAAACATCTGTAATGCGCGACAAGCAGGGTGACAGAATTTACCGACGATTCACTCTGTTGGCAGCGCTCAATTTTGGAGGGCATTGGAAGCTTATCCTCTTCGGTGTACACACCCACAGTACTCCCGCCTACATGTATGCTTCCAGTGTATCACTTCGGATTGACGTAGGCGTTTGTACTGCTGCAATTTATCCACTGTCTGTCGCTTTTCTGCGTCATTTTAAGCCACACCGTCTTTAAAAGCCTTTCTTTAGTCGCTGAGTCATAATCTGAATGTCCCAAAAACCAGGATCTGGAATTTCAGGAGCTGTCGTTATGGAGAGAGGGGGAGAGAGAGAGTTCGGGAAAGAGATGGAGTAACAGACGTTGTTGGGGTAAGGGTGCCTTGTAAGGCCGCCTAAACAGGACACGGGAACAGGAACCACCCCACCCACCCGCGGTGGAACTGACAAAGACAAGGGAGACCGGAATGGCCATTTCTGGCTTATTAGCCGTCATCAGCCAGTCATACCCAATCCCAAGTGTGGACCACCTGGGATTCGAACCGGCGACCTTTGGTAATTGGGGTCTGAATGCTAACACTTACCCAAATATAAAACTAAACTCTCACCTTAATCGTAAGCCTAGCCCTACCCTAAACCCATACCCTACAGTTAACACGATAAAAACCTTTACCCTTAGCCTAATCATGACCCTAAACTGAACTCTGCAAACTGCAATCTAACCCTAAACTTAACTCTGACACTCATCTCAATCCTATAAAAAGTTACTTGGAAGTTGGTGCAAAGCCGCATGCATTGTTGGCGGTTTCTAGCCACGTGATCTGTGGAGGCGACCATACAAGGTATCCTTACCATCGTTCGTTGACATAACTACAGTAATAGTAAGCATACTAACCTCGCTATCGGTAGTCCAAGTGACAGGTTCCGGATAAGGTGGCGAATAGTTAAAGGAAGAAAAGGAGAAAGTGGAGTAAAATGAAAAAAGACCAAAGAGGAAGAGACATAAGTGGGTGGAGGAGGATAGAGAAGAGGACTGAGCAGCAGCAGACGAAGGAAAATACGAGCAGAAAGATGAGGAGGCTTAAAAATATTTGGAAGATAATTGTTCGATCACATCGCAAAAGAAGAAGAAGAAGAAGAAGAAGAAGAAGAAGAAGAAGAAGAAAAAGAAGAAGAAGAAGAAGAAGAAGAAGAAGAAAATACGGGAGGAGAAGGAGTTTTTATGAGGATGACGCGGATGGAGAGATGAGTACGCGGCAGTAAGGAGAATGTGGTGAATAAGGTTATGTTGGGGAGGATAATAAGAAGAGGAATATAATGCTGATAATGAGTGAAATGAATAAGATGCAGAAGGCGAGGTCATGATGGAGCAGATGAGAAAAACATGAAGGCAAAGAAACAATTTGAAATCCAGGAAGCAGATATAATAATAATAATAATAATAATAATAATAAGCGGAAGAAGCAAGGAATTTTATCCCACCAAAAGAAGTCAGCTTGTTTAGTCTGAAGAAACACGCAGCAACAAAATCCCGTAAACTAACTACCAACGCACTCTGTTTTATACCTTCTCTCACCTTCGTGTAAAACTTGATTAATCTTGGTGACTGACTTACACTTGCCTAGCAAAATTAAACGACAATGGTGGTCGGAACGAATATTCAATGTGCAGTGCTCAGTTGTAGTGGGAGAAAAATCGTTTAAACGAATTCACCGGTTCTTCACTCTCCAGAAAATGTTTAATTTGACGGCATAAACTGTTTAATCTGCCGTTTCAGGCTCCAACTAAAGTCGTTGGCATAACGGTGGTAGTAGTTATAATGTTACCAGCGCTGGCCGCAGTCCCAGTTAAAGTATTAAGATGATATGAGAATTATGAAGAGAATACTAGGGGTCAGGTAGAAGAAAGGGGACAAAAAAAGTGAATCAGAAGAAAACTGAAGAAACATAAATGAGCGGAAAAGGTTGAGGAAGAGGGCTGAGAAATAGGAAAAGAAGAAAAATACGGGCAGGAAGAATAGGAAGATAGAAGAAAAGGATTCGGAAAATAAGTATTCAAATAAAACAAAGAAAAGGAAGAACAAACAACGGGCGGAGGAGGAATTTGTACGAGGATAAAGTGGAGGAGAAAAGTCTAAAGGACATCAAGGACAAAAAAGTGAAGAAGAAGGAGAAGACAAGAGGTACAATATGTGAAGAAATAGGAAGGTTCGGGAGACTATTTAAGGTATATGGAAGCAGAATAAGCAGAAGAAGACGAAGAAGAATGAGGAGGAGGAGGAGGGAGGAGGAGGAGGAGGAGGAGGAGAAGGAGAAGGAGGAGGAGGAGGAGGAGGAGGAGGAGGAGGGAGGAGGAGGAGGAGGAGGAGGAGGAGGAGGAGGAGGAGGAGGAGGAGGAGGAGGAGGAGGAGGAGCAGGAGGAGGAGGAGCAGGAGGAGGAGGAGGAGGAGGAGGAGGAGGAGGAGGAGGAGGAGGAGGAGGAGGAGGAGGAGGAGGAGGAGGAGGAGGAGGAGGAGGAGGAGGAGGAGGAGGAGGAGGAGGAGGAGGAGGAGGAGGAGGAGGAGGAGGAGGAGGAGGAGGAGGAGGAGGAGGAGGAGGAGGAGGAGGAGGAGGAGGAGGAGGAGGAGGAGGAGGAGGAGGAGGAGGAGGAGGAGGAGGAGGAGGAGGAGGAGGAGGAGGAGGAGGAGAGGAGGAGGAGGAGGAGGAGGAGGAGGAGGAGGAGGTATATGAACGCCTCACAATGCACCGTACTGACATCACCGACGCTAGCTAAAAACCCAAGCCGATCTTATGCGGCTGCATGACGTGACGACGAGTGGGTCCCCCAGCATTCCCCTTTAATTTTTTGGGAAATCAATTACAGTTTCAAAGCTGTTTGGCTTAATTCTCGAGGAAATTAAGCCAGACAGGAGACGAAGACACCACCACACCATTCCCCTCTATTTTACTCTCTTGATTTCCATTTCGAGTGACGTAAAGAGATTTTGCGCTCGTGGGCGTTGCTGCCCACCTGCAGACCTGTGGCATCTCCACTGGTGGGTCCCAACACCCACGCGTACGAAAAAGGACGCAAATTAGTCAGGCTCCGGCTACGACAATTACGGTTACGCGCGTGTCAGCTACAGTGGATGCAAGACTCGCTAGCCTTCACTCTCTCCCCGGGGGTAGCAGGACGCCGGTTAGGGGGAGTGAGAGCGCATATCAGCAGCTCAACAGGCAAATTAAAGTTAACCCCCGCCCCCCCCCCCCCCTTGATCCAGACCCGCATGCCGTACGGGGGTGTCAACGCTAATTGCTCTTGCGTTGACTTAATCTCTCTGTCAGTTTCAAAGATGGGCGGACCGGTAGGTGTGCGGACTCCACGTGCCGCGTATCTTCGTGAACGGGTCTAATGACCAAGGGTAGAGCGGACAATTTTCTGATTAAAGGTTGCGTCATTCGTCCATTCTGAATAATTCGTTTGACTTGCAGCCTAGCTGAATCGAAACATTAATTATCTTTTCCTTCAATTAGGGGTCTCATAGACTGGGGGCACGGTAAAAAAATCAACGGTGTTTCAGCATAACTTTCAGTTGACAAGTAGATATGCACGTCAACTCCTATATGTTGAACCGAACACCTTATATCACTTGGGTGCGGCGTAAACCGATCGATTTTAATGGCGGAACCCAACTGAGCATTGCGGTTTGACCTTGGAAGTGAAAATGTTGCATGACGAGTGGCGAGCAGTGGAATTCAATTTCGGCATATTTGACGTCATCAGTCAGTCTGTGCACCTTAAGCTTCAGTCGGCTTCTCATAAACATGTTGCTGAGAGAGATAATGTAATAGTGGGCTATATGTTTTCGAAACCCGGCTTCAATTGGCGAAGGTTGGTCAGATTTAAAACTTAAAGACGATTAAAACTGGCCACTTAAATTTAAAAAGAGTTCATCATCTATGTTAGAAGCGCCGTGCGCACGGACACACGTCAAAATACGAGGTCAAAGGACTAACCAAAGCAGTTTTCGGAAACCAATAATACAAGTTGGCGTATGGGAGATTAACAGTTGCTATGTGGATAAAAATTGAGCCCTTACGGTTCATTTGAAAGAACTTGAAGACTTACGCCTCTGGCTGGTGACGAATACCATAACCTTTACTAATACAACCTCCTATTATATTTTCTACTACGGGAGACCAAAGGATTATTGGAAGCTAGGGAATAAAAATAGGCCAGGCCTACCCCCAACCGTATCAATCTTACTTTTTCATTACATATTACTCATAAAAATGTGCCGAAGAGCTCAAGGACATCACGGAATGAATAACTAATACCCTGAACCTAGGCCACATCGGCGATCAAAGCTTCTAGGTTTCAAGGTATACTCCTAATCCGAAAATTTCCCGCCACAATTTGGGTATTTTGCATAGCCGACAGGGTCTAGTTCGGTAAATAGGACCTGTTTTGGCAGATTAATATGACTGGTAAAACCAATTGAGACTGGAATGACCGTTTCTGATGTATAAGCCTTCGTCAGCCAGTCGTACCAAACCCACTATGCGGTAGCTGGTGGGGCTCGAGAATGAGCCCCAAGACAGAGATGAACGATTGCGTTCCCTTAACGATCAATGAGTGTTCATCAACAAACGAGTTTTACAATTAGTTTCGTGAGTAAGAACCACAAAGAGGCCGTCAAGTTTTTTTTTCACGAAATTACCTGACTCACACGTGAGCGTGAATTTATGTTGTCTGTCATGAGCCAAAGAATTCGGAATTGAACTGGAGACAAAAAATTGCAAACAAATTTTCCACACTATTACATGTTTTATGGTAGCGTTTCCACTGGTTGCACAAAAGACTTTTTATAGTGTAATTAAATATATTTAGTAGGGGAGCTCAGCAGATTTGAATAATGCATTTGTTCCACTTGTGAATAACGCGACAGCCTCTGCGGGACTCGAACACACACCAACGAGGGTACAGCCAACGCTCTAGCCAACTGAGCTACGAGACCCCCACCGGGAGCCTTGAGTTTAATCCCACTTGGGTCATCTGGTGGATTCTAGATTGATTGCTTAGGAAATCCTGCTTGGACGGTCCGCTTACTGTATCAGCATTGGTGGATTCCATACGTTGCAGTAGACCAGGCGAGTAACGTGACCTGGTGGGGCCTCGTAGTTCACTTGGCTAGAACGCTGGCTGTACTCAAGCCTTCCCCTTGCTGGCGTGGGTTCGATGCCCACCGAGGCCATCGTGTTTTTCACAAGTGGGTCAAATGAAAGATATATTGTATTTAAAGTTACAATAACATATTTCGTGGGGTTGATGACCATAAGTACCCCATATTTGACGTGACCTTGCGCTAAATTCCCGTGGAATCAGTTTTGAGGGTAGGATTAAAGTTAGGATACGGGGATGGTTCCCACCGCCTAACTTTAGCAGAACACCTGTATTACTAGGGCAGAGACTTCTTCCCACTTCTCATCGATATTTAATTCGTTTTGCTTTTTTGGTTGTGTTAGGTTTACTTTTCAGTAGGAATTAGTTGGGAAAACTGCTTGCATGATAAATTGTGCAGACCATGGGCACTCAGTTGGCAGCAGACTCCACGAAAATTTTTATTGTCATTTTGATGAGACCCACTATGTGTCCCACAGCATAGTAGCGCATGGACGATGACTTGCAAGTTATTTAGTTTAAAGTGGCAGCAGACTTGTGCTGCACCTAAAACAATATCTTCTGCTCTCACACATTTGGACACGGTGCGAGGACAAGGCAAAATACCGGAGGCGGGAAAGTGCTAAAGTGGCAGGCGAGGCCAGAGCCTCCCCTAGGTGTGCCGCCAAACCTGGCTTTGATCCCACGGAGTGCGAATGCCGGAAAGACCACGTCAAGAAAGAGCCACTACATCCCGACTCTCACTTCACCAGTCGGCTACTTCACAAAAATGTTGGGATGACTGCGAGGTTCGAGGTATTCCGGCAGTTGTATGTCACAGCTTTCAGTGCACCGTGATAGCTTCAAACGCGTCAGATTGTTTATAATGACGAAATTGAACTGAACCGTCAACCTCACTCACTATTCCCATTCCCAGGCCGCAGTCCACTGTCCAAGCCGGCTATTTGTCGGTTTTTAGGAATGGGTACAATGACTAACATCGTCTGCACCTGCCCCATACATGACCTAACTCACCAAACACCAAACACGCTGGAAACTCACTGTCAAGTGGGTGATCGGCTCGGAATGATCGCTCAAGGGAGAGAGGTCAGGTTAAGAAGGAACCATTGCAGCCTGGCTCTCAGACCACCAGCCGGCCGCTCCACGTAAACACACACTGGGTTGACTGCGAGATGTGATCCATCCCAACAGCAGACAACCTTTCAAGCCCCAGAATGAGCCGCGGCTCGGATTACACATAGAGCAGAGGAATCAAATGGAGAAGGAGCTGATGAACACGCATCCCACATGCTTGAGAACTGCCGAGTACGTGGTTTCAGTGGGTGATGTTGAGCGTGCTCCGGTATGGTGGAAAGATGTGGTCAGTTGTTATGACAGGTTTTAATGAAAGCGCATGTGACCGAATAGGTCCATGTGATGACTACATGTGCTTGGTAGTGAAGGTGGTTGAGGCGGATCTGATGAGTGTTTGTTAGTGCTCCTGATACAGATTCTCAAGTCTCTGTGTGGCGGATTTACAATTGAACGAGAAAGCCAAGGCATTATGCGTATATATGGCGAAAATCTGGGCAGGTGAGGTTACGAGCTGTAAGGTTGGCTGAGTTTGTAAGGCTTCTGTTGGCTGCAGCACTGGTGTGAGTGAACTTATTAGTACTGTCGATGGGAAAGCTCTGGGATATGTGGGGAGGCCGATGTAGTAAGTGTATGTCGCGACTCCTGGCACGGACACACCGAGTACAGTGCAATGGATTCGCAAGTGTCCAATCGGGTCGATGCATGAGGTGATTGTGCGATGTCAATGAGGTGGGTAAGGATTGAGTCCCCATGCTTTATGGTAGGGGCATTGATTGGTGGGACGTCGGAAGGGATCTCACCGGTGGCGGGTGTATGAGACGTGTTTAGGGGGGGATTGTGCAGGGATGATGGTTGACGATGATCCATTAAAACTCGAAACCCATCTTAATATGAAAATGTTTCAGATAACTATAATTAAAAACTGTCCTCAAATACAAAAAGCAAAAGACTCTATGCGAATTATCTGCTGTAAAATTTGTTATTTTTTTCTCCAGATACTGCTTCTCTAACACATTTTTATTAACTTAGCACAAGATTCCCCATTGGGTGTGCCAAAGACTGTTAAGGTGAAACAGGAGTGATTAAAATTTCATTCCGTGGACGAACAGTACTCAGAACTTGCCAGAATAAAAAAATCATCACATTCATACCAACACAGCAAGCGAGGAGAAGTCAGATGAGAGGTTATGTCTCTATTCTTTAGCATTCTTTAAATGAGATGCGATCTGAGCAGTAATGGAGCACAATAAAATCGATTAATTACTGTTAAATGATAGATAACTCCAGAGTTAATTGGTCATGTTTTCTATTCATATGGAGGTATAATCCTGTTAGAAGCTTAGAATATTAGTACTTTTGAGCCTGACTTGTCCCATACCCATTACAGAGGTGGAGTCAGACACCAAACTTACTGATCGCCAATATCTTATCGCATTTAACCTTGTCTGATTCTCAGAAAATTCGAACCATGGTAGTAGTCACTGTCTATCTCCTCAAAGGCTTCACCACTTTGGCATGACGGGAACATGAAGCACGGGTAAATCGTGTTAACTTTTGAGCAACATATTAACACCAGCTACCTTGAAACCCACCCCATGGCCTAGAATGTGCTCGCAAAACTGATTTCAGCAACAATGGTCAAGAAGAGGTAGGTAGTTATTTCAGTTTTCTTGCTATAGTTAATTAACTAAGACTTCCTATTCAAATTCAGGTTAGTATATGATAAAACATGGTTGTCGTGGCGTCAGCACAAAAGTATTGGGTTAATTTAACCAGAAACTCCATTCAAAACCCCTGTTCCCTGGCCTACTATGATGCCATAGGTTGTCAGTAAAACGGAAAATAGCCGGTTAAACCGTAAGGTTAGGAAATTTATCAAGAATATGGAACGTTGGAATAACAGGGGTTTTCCAAATGACGTGTTCAGAAGGATTAAGTCAAAGTTTGCGCATTAATGTTCTTGTATATTAAACAGTACAGGATGGAACCTGAAGTTCATACATCAGAAAACGGCAAGGATGCAGTATGCCACGCACCTAGTCATTTTGGGAAAGTAGGGGTTTTTAATTTCAGCGATTGTATTCGACACAGACTCAGGCTGTTTCCGTCTGAGCCCTTTTTCTTGGTATTGTTAACTTCAGACACTGTTTCCAATGGAAGCCTTTGTCTACGATAGGTTGCTTCAAGTCAACCTTCACTTAACCCTTTAGTAAACGGTCAAAATTAAGCGATTTTTGCCTGGTAGAGACGGGTTCACTGTCAAATTCTTGGTTTCCTCGTCAATAACCTTGCTTACGGTAGCTTACTTCGACTCAGTCCATTTCTCCACCCACATGGAAACTTTTAGAAAACGCCGAGCACACCATATCCTGATTTCCAACCCCATCCCCACTCAGGCTCCTCGTGAGAATGGATTAAACTGTAATTCAAAGGTTATATATGCAAATTTATACAGTTATAAGTAGAAGTGGCAAAAAAGTTGTTACTTTTAATTTTGGTTTGTGTTTTGGACGTTGATCAACACCATTTTTCATTTTCCGCTCAAGTTAAAGGTCATACATGTACTTATTTGAATAGTTATTTCGAGAACGCAGCATTTTTGGAACTTTAATCTATTATCGTGCTCGCCTTGCCATCGTTTTGCTCCACTCATAAAACCCTTATTACCACCGGTCCCGGTCTAGTTTTTGTTCCCTGGGTTGGGTGGAAAACTGCATCTCTGCCCAAAAAACTATCTGACAACGTGGAGGGACTCATTATTTGGCCCAACCACTCTCAGCTACGTCATGCAGCGGCAAAAGATCAGCGAAATACGCGTCTTTGCATTTAGCCGGCAAATAACTACGTAGATTATACTGATGATGCTCTTTTGACAGTTTGTGAATAGTAATCGTTTGCTCCACGGTTGGTGATTGATTTCAGCTCAAATATTCATCTACACTTCTGAATCTAGCCTGAAAAGGTGTGATCCGAAGGGTTTACTCCAGTGCTCATGCATCACTTTCCTCGGAAATTACACAAAGCTGAATAGAGTCATTCTCCAAAGAACGCGAAGAGCCGCTCTCGAAGAACCAGTGTGCCACAAGTTGTTACAGTTTGAATGGGTTTCCGTCAGAGCCTGTTGTCGCCACCCTCTTTCAATCGCGCACTTGACGGTCAAGCGCTCCATCATTTGTCGTTGCGATGAGCGGAGGGGAAAGGGAGAGCACGCGCACAAATGACCCAGTCTCGTTCGTCCATTGGCTGTTACCCAATTAGCACTTTGAGACCAGTAACCAATCAAATTACGGTCCGTGCCGTCAGTCTGACCAGGACAGAGAAAACAAATTGCAACGGTCAGCTTGAAGTCGGTGGTCGAGCCACGCGGGTCAATTTAAAGGACTACTTTTTTTCACAAAAGCTCCTCCAACCGCCGTCAACGAACCTGATCTTGCAGAGTTGGTAAGTTATATTTTTTTCCAAAATCGAGAGATAAGCTTCTGTTGAAAGATTGTAGCTCTTTGAACCGCATGAGTTTGCTATGACTTACAAGTAAAGGAATATGACGTGAACAATATGCCACCCCACGATTAACATCACGCTACAAGTCCTTATTCTTTCCATGTCAGAAAATAAGCGATGAATTTAATTCCTTATAGACGAAATGGTTTTCCGCTGTGCTGCGTCCGCTCTATCACATCTGAGGACAGTTTTCTGGGCAATTAAAAACAGGTTAACGTAGCAGAAAGTCCTACTGTCACCAGTCCTTTCATGAAACAGCTTAATAAAAAATGGCCTAACGGCATAATAACTGACCACTGAAGCCATTCTCCTATTGAAGAGTACAGACATGAGATTGGGATAAATTCTCCGTAATTCAACCGTAGTTTATATCAGACTTGCCTCCAGGTGTAGGGATTAAATTAAACTGACCATGAAAACCAACTGCACAATGGATATAATTTGAAATTTACTCAGTGACAAACATGGTCCTTTGCGTACTGTAAATAACTCGCGCTCAAGTTCGAGGCATGTTGTAGACGGGGCTTTAATTCAAGTCCATTTCATAATCTAAACTCCTGCCTATTTGACTCGACGAGGCCGCTGTTTCATGGAAGAAAAAGGAGGAAATTAGGTTGTCTACGAATTACAACGAAGCGTTAAATTAGTGGTTGCTATTTAACAGGCTATGGTGGATGGACGCTCACCGATCGGTTGTGGGAATAACTCATTCCCTTTGGGCTCTCACGGTTCGTTCCACGGCTATTGTATATTAGGCGTGCCCCCTAAACGGGCCGCATGGCAGATGCGCTAGACCAACAGGGGGATCAAATCAGAGTGTGGCAGGTGTTTTTTGGGTTGAGATCTCATAACAAATGGCGAACATTGGCACGTGAAGGTGCAGGCTCCTGCCACACCGGCCAATCACACTCCAAGAGCTCTGATTCTCTGTAGGTTCAGGAGCGTCTCCGGCCGCACATGCGCCCGAACACGCCTCTGGTCTTCTTGAATCTATCTCGACACCGGGCACAGGCGGGTAAGGGATGAAAGAGAGGGTGGTAGATGCAGTGCAAGTCTAATATCATTTGAAGTTAATACACGCGCAAGTCACGGTCCCTGCACCACGGTGCTGGGGTGCATACGGTGTACATAAACGAAATCAACGGTCAAACTGCCGTAAAATAGGCAGAAAAACACCTGCGCAGTGGATAGAGCATTGGAATTCTTACCAAAAGGTCATTGGATTGAGCTGCAGGTATGGCTGGCTGATGACGTCTAATAAGTTAAACACAGCCATTCCCTTCTTGTCCTTTTCCGTTGGGCGACGGCTGAGGGGGCTCGAGCGTGAATCCCAAAGCACAATGGGACGAATGAGTCCTGTAACCGATTGGTGAGCGCCAATCCATCATTGTTACTATACAAACGAACAAACCAACGAGCCAGTGAAACATCTTTGTCGGGTTATTTTGGTCCTACTCGAAGCTGACAGTCAGCCTGCAATAGATAAGATATTATGGTCTTTATGAAAAATACCATAACTGGCGGTTCAACAAATTGTAAATTTAGGTCGTAGTTGATTTCGCGTGGAGACCCGCACCCACATTACAGGCGTCGACGCGGATTTGGCAGTCCGTAACTGAGTCTGCGTCAGTAAGGAACTTTATTATATTTGAACAAAAAATGATGTAAAAATAGATATTCAGGGATGCGCTGTGAGAGACTGCTTCCCTATAAACAACTTCACTCGGTAGTGATAACTGGGTCCTTGGAAATGGGGTGTACCTCTGCGGTTGAAACGGTCGAGTTACAGATTGTCTCTCGTGGTCACCTTATGATCCACCTCGTTAACATAATCTGGGTTAGTATCGGGACGACGAACGACCACCACCACCACTAGCCATCAGGGCAACAGAAACAGAGTCAGTTAACAAAAAACCAGCAAAGGCAAGGGATACTGGAATGGCCATTTCTGGCCTATTAGCCATCGTCAGCCATTCATACCCAAGCCGAGATGGTGCCATACCCGAAGATCCAAGCAGCTACGGGTCGCGGGTATTCAGCACAGGGCATATTCTTAGTGTGCGCGTTACAGTCATCAGGAAAATGCAATCCATGGAAGGTATTCAAAAGGCAGCTCCGTCAGATTCCAACGACCAGAATCTGTATTCGCGTACTTCAGCACAGCGTCCTGACACTGTTCTCTGCCTCAGTCCGCCTGATCCGGTTAACTGTCCGGCGGGTTGTAATCGCACTTTTCTCATCCACCTCGACAAGGTGGCCTGCGCGTATTCTACTGTTTCCAGTGAGTAGAGCGAATGGTGAAGACATATATTCCGAGCTATTTTTTTTCGATAGAAATGGTTATTACCTCTCTGATAGAAGGAGACGCCGCATAACATTGACTGGAAGACTGGGATATTCATAACTTCATTAAATCGGTATTTTTAAAATCAAATCAGGAAGTTCTTGGAAGTTCGGGCCAGCCGACAAGGAGCTTCGATCTAGAACTATGTTCTTCCAAAGAGTGTCCAGTTTACGATAAAGAACGTGGTGGATGGACAACCGAAATCCTATCCCCATGAGTTGCATCCCTTATGGTTAGGGCTGCGTTGTCTGATAATCACAGAGATTTGGTGATTGGCTCCACATATCGCCCTAACACGCTCGGTATTTCCATGTAGCCCATTTTTGACTCGTTATCGTGTTAAACTGCATCCTTCCTATCACTAGTAAGTGGATAATGGACGGTTTTAATTCAATGGTGAGCTATTCAATAAGATTTCTTGGGTCAAACGTCTCTTGTTTACATACACAGGACCAGAAATCTGAGTTTCACTAGACAGGTTTTGGTTACCCTAACTGCAAACCTGCCAACTACTACTACTATAACTAATACTACTACTACAACAACTACTACTACTACTACTACTACTACTACTACTACTACTACTACTACTACTACCAATACCACACAAACTACTACTGCTACTACTACTGCTCACTGCTAATGCTGCTACTGCTACTACTACGACTGCTGCTACTACCACTACTACTACTACTGCGGTCACAAATGCTACTACTTCACACTAATAATAACAATACTACTTACTACTACACTACGACTACACTGCTACACTACTGCTACATTACTGCTATACGACAATAATGAACACTTCGCTGCTGCTGCTAGCACTACTACTACTACTGCACTACTAGCATACCACTACTACTACTACCACTACTACCACTACTACGCATTACTACTACTACTACTACTACTACCACTACTACTACCATACTAATACCACTCACTACCACTACTACTACTACTACTACTACTACGACTACTACTACTACTACTACTACTACCACGACTACTACTACTACTACTACCACTACTACTCACCACTACTACTACCACTACTTCACTATCACTACTACTGCGTACTACCACTCACTACTCACTACTACTACTAATCAATAACACTACCATCTACTACCACTACTACTACTAATAACACTATACACTACTACTACTACTCTACTCACTACTACTACTACCACTAATAACTACTACACTACTCACTACTACTACTACTCACCACTACTACACTACTACTACTACCTCACTACTACTACTACTACTACTACCACTACTACTACTACTACTACTACTACTACTACTACTACCACTACTACTACTACTACTACTACTACTACTACTACCACTACTACTACTACTACTCACTACTACTACTAATTACTACTACTACTACTACTACTGACTACTACCACTACCACTACTACTACTACCACTACGACTACCACACACTCACTACCACTACCACTAATACCACTACCAGCGTCATACCACTAATACCCTTACCACTATCAATAATAACACTACTCTACCACTACTACTACTACCACTAACACCACTACCACCACTACCACTACTACCAATACTCACTACATAACAATAATACATCACACTACTACTACTCACTACTACCACTACCACTAACACCACTACTACTCACTACCACTACACCAATACCACTACCACTACTACCACTACCACCAATATCACTACCACTGCGGTTACCACTACTACCACTACTACCACTACTACTACCACTACCACTCACTACCACCACTACCACTACTACCACTCTACCAATACTCAACACCACTACCATCACTACTACCACTACCACTACTACCACTACTACTCACTACTCTACTACTCACTACCAATCACTAGCACCACTAATCACAACCACTACAACTACTACCAATACTCACTACTACCACTATTACTACTTCTACCACTACTACTACTTCTACTACTACTACTAATACTACTACTGCGGTTACTACTACTACTACTACTACTACTACTACTAATACTACAACTACTTCTACTACTACTACAACTACTATTACTACTACTTCTACACGACTGGTCCGCTCGTTGTGCTGCTTATAGACACATGAGCGATAGATGTCTACTCTGATCCCTGAAGGTGAGATCTAGTTGTAGGAACAGTGAAGACCACAACGGAAAACAACCACAACGGTTTCTTACGAGCATTGCAGAGGTGCCCTCCTGGTGTATTGGTATATCTCTTCTGTCCGGTTCATCGCGGCAGACACAACGAATACAAATAACCACTCGATCAATTTTATTGCAATGTTGGCTTCCCCAAGCCCGTCACAATGCCTTCCAATAGCAGCTGCCGTCCCTGCTCTTTACCTCCCAGTCCTAAGAGAAAACTTATCCTGTCACCGCTGAGGCAAACTTACATAAAATGAGCCCCTATTTTCTGAAGGTGCTTGGTGGAATGCAAACAGCCCACGTTGGATGAGCTAACCTGCTCGGACAACCAGTTGTAGGCAGATGGATATTGCTGACAAAGACAAAGGAGACGGAAATGACCATTTCTGACTTATAAGCCGTCCTCAGCTAGTCATAACCAATCACAGGCGGTGCATCACCCGAGGATTGAACCCACGACCCGTTGATCAGAAGTCCAACATTCTTACCCGTGAGTCAATAGTTAGAGCGGGACGAGTGAGTTCCGTAAACGATCGGTGAGCGTTCATCAACAAAATAACTTTCTAATAATGCCCGAAGTCACGCATAGGCATGGACTTGTTCGTCATTCCTGGTTACTCGCTTATTTCATGACCAACATTTGCTGAAGGGCCATTATATGCCCCAGGCTGATGTAGATTTAAACGGACTTGACACAAACAACCATAAACGGGAACCATGTTCAATTGTGGAACAACCTGGACTTTCTAGACAGAGACTCGGGATCGCATCTACCCCCTAGTACTTCAACCTTTATACCAAATCTTGAGCATATAAATACGAGTTTTAAGTTTGGTTTGGTTATTAGCGGGATGAGGCATGTTTTTGCCAGTTTAATAAGGGCGAAATTTTTGGACCTTTCTGAATTCTGAATTCCTTCTGCGGTCTTACGTCTGGAATATGAGGAGCTTGCTAAAATAAATAGAGAGGGCAAAAGCAGATGTTACCAAAACAGTCTTTGCTACTGAGGTAGTTGTGATTTCTGGCAAGGAAGACCGACAAGAGTCCTTGGTGCTGCCAGTACCGTCTTTGATAATCATGACCTCCTACAGAAAACGACAAGGGAGACTAAACTTTCGTTTCTGACTTATTATCCATCATAAATAGGCCATACTCAACCTCAGACTTGGATCAAATGTGATTGGAATCCGGGATATTTGATCAGCAAGCCAAACACCACCATTGGACCACGCGCTTGTGGTCCGGTCAGAAATATAATTTATCGCAGGAAGAGCTTTCACCGATTGGCTTAGTGGGTCATACTCGTGGCATTGTGCCATGTGCCTCAACACTAGTTCAGGGCATCTCAAATGTCAGACTTGACAGATCAGAGGGCCCGGAGTAGACAGCACGCCGATACCCTCTTGGAAGGCAAGCCGCAATGCCAGCGTGAGGGTGCGAATGCCTGAATTGACACGCGCCAGCCCCATACCCGATTTTCGAGCCGTCTCCGTTAGATACGTGTGAGCAGTAATA
This sequence comes from Schistocephalus solidus, assembly GCA_017591395.1. Lineage (NCBI taxonomy): Eukaryota > Metazoa > Platyhelminthes > Cestoda > Diphyllobothriidea > Diphyllobothriidae > Schistocephalus > Schistocephalus solidus. The sequence continues at coordinate 123,406 of WEDG01000311.1, read as the reverse complement.
AGTCCCCCCCTGCTCCTCCTCCCCCCTATCGCTCCCTCCTCATGCGTGTTTATGCATAGAGCCATCTGCGTATCCAAAACACATGACTGAGTTCAGTCCAGTCAACTCCTTGCGCACTGCACAGGCCAACTTTAACAGAGAAGATGATTAATATAAGTGAGGTCATGTCATAATTGGTCAGACTCATTTACTGATTTCACACAGGAGTCAGTTATCAGTGAAGCCATGACATATGTGATGATTCACTGCGTATCAAGTGCATGAGCTCTCAGGCTAGGCCGCAACAGCGTCAGTTGAGACTGTGATTACACAGCGAGATACGCGTGAGTCAGGTTTATGGAAATTCGGTCGTGATACAGGACTCCGTCCGCTTTCTAAATTTGAACCCAATCGCAAAAAGGTTGCGCATTGAGATCACCCCGAATTCCTGTCCGTATTTATTGCCGGGAAAAAACCTTAATTTCTGTTTTTATTCATCATTATTTGGCCATTTTAGCTGAGGGCGACGTGAGCGGAAATACTTACACAACTGACCTTCATGACACAAAGGGGAGGTAAATTTCCTACTCTGATTGGTGGAGACGGCCAAGATATTTAAGTGAGCCTTCGGGCAGATCACGGAAGCTGAATGTTTGTGCAGTTACCGGTAGACCCTGGGCAAGAACGCACCACTTAGTTAGGCAAACATCCTGGTAAAAACTTGTCATCCATGCTCTGACGCTAGTCTTCATGGGTGGTTGGCGCCGCTGACAGGTTCAGCCAATCAGGCTTCGGTGAGGTTTTGCGGCCGATCCACGCATTTCAGCATATATCATCAGGGTGAAGTTTAGGATGTAACACGACGTCCTTATAAATAGTAATCTAGGATTATTTGAAGCAAGATCAACTAGGTGGGATGGTAAAAGAGCGTCCACCTTTGACCTATCAAATCACATAACGTTCAACGCTTGAACTCGCAGCATTAATTTCACCAACACCACAACGACTTAATGTCCACAATGGTCAGATTTAGTCTTTGAGTCAATCAATAAATAAATTGGAGAGTGCTATTAGGATCTCCCGAAATGGACTGAGTGAGGAAGTAGAAGTTATCACTGCAATAACCACCTTTAAATCGGCGCATAGAGCCGAGCTAAGAGAACATAGTTTAGTCGCTGCGTTACCTAAACACCTTTCACTGGTGGCATTGGCCAACAAAACCGAATGCATAATGTGAACGAGGTTTTTTACCACGCTGTTTGAGAATTACTGGCTAAGATTGGGTGATGGTACCAAGTAATGACTCATTTCCGCTCATTGGCTCCATTTATTTCGTTCTACACCTAACTCTGCTCATCAGAATTCTCTCCGATTAATCATGTTGCATGATGACTTGTGACCGAATCCACTTTTATTGATTCACGCCTGATACCACGGAAAAAGGACTAGAGTTAATGTGACCCGAGAGAAGAGTGATTCAGGAGCCTTGCGTTCAAATAAGCAAGAGACTGAATTCTTTCACAAACACCGGCAGGTGGTAAAATGCCGTTCATGCTCTACGGATCTGAGTTATACTGACAAATAAACTCCTTGCCATGGCGATAATGTATCATATGCCCTTCTTCACTACGCTACGGTCTTTTATGAAAATGCGGCGTGTTCTGTCTCCAATTAGCAGAAAGGCAGCAAACATGCATCGGAAAATCACTGCCGCCAAACCGAAGATGATTGTTTCGGGTTTCGCTCTCTCACATACCTATCCCACCAATGGTGGACGATGATACCTCTAAGCAAAATCTCGGGGAACATAGGGTTAGGTTTGTGGTTTGGGTTAGGCGGAGGTTTAGCGTTAAGGTTAATTTTAGGGTTAATGTTTAGGGCAGGCTTTTGGGTGATTCCCAGGCGGGTGAAGTAAAAATGAAACAAACCCTAGGAGTAATCGTAAGATTTCACAGAGAACACCTGCAATTTTGATGGTTTCAGCCTAAAGAAGTAGCTATAGATGTGCATGGTGTTCATAAAAGCAGCTCTTCTATAGGGATGAGCGCACAAAATTTATCACTTGAATATGGTCTTCAACAAACGGCTGTACAGCTCGTCAGCGACCAAAACAAGTAAACGGCATTCTATTCTCTCGCCGATTGAGATGATTGGGTAGTCGTTGATGAACGCTCACAGATCGTTAACGGAACTCACTCGTCCCGTTCCGGCTTATTCTCGAGACCCGCCAGCAGTCGGATAGCGGCTAGTAGTCGTAAAGGCAGATTAAAAAGGCTGACAAATAAACTGGAGACTGGAATGGCCAGTTCTGACTCATTAGCCGTCATCAGTCAGGGAAGCTGACGGTGACGACCTGAAGGTGAAATCGTAGGGGAAGTAATTTCTCCCGAATGCGATCCGGGTTGGCAACAGTGCTGAGATGGCACACTGGACAGACGGGTTGATGTGACGCCATTTGACCTCCGACCTTGCGGATTTCAGTTAGTCAATGGAACTGATGGCTCGCCCGCTCAGATTTACTCGGATGTATATCGTCGAGGCCGTTTATTTGTGGGTTGGTGGAATTACTGTGAGATGTTATGAGGAATGCCATTACAGCAACAGCCAAGTGTGCATTAATTTCCAAGGAGTTTCACACAGCAAAGGAGTGCTCTTGGGTAGTCAGTCATAACAAGAGTTAAGACGGAGAGGAGGAAATTTAGGACAGATTTCCCCTCCAGCCTAGACAGTTATTGTTACTATGAAAAACCAGTGCACCAATTGCAGGAGATGGAGATCAATTTGCTGAAGTAGCTGTCAGAACCAACATCAACATGCTTATCAGTCGGAAGTAGCCTCTGTCTGCTCAACACGAATGAAATTGGGGTCTAGCATTACTAACTGGTTCTGAAATGGAATGGGAGGTGATAAAAAGGTATTTTCACGGTGTGAGCCACAGTAAAAACATGTTTTTTTTCGGGGTAATGGCAGAGACAATGTGGATTTTGATTAGCGTATTCTCTCACTTCTAGCATAAGAGCAGGATTTGCATGGAAGAATAACTTGTAGATATGCGTCGAGCCGCCTTTATTTCTTGAGCGGGGCGGAGGCCATATAAGTCATCCCTATAAAATCTTTTTACCGATGCCGAGAGTGAGTTGGTTTGCATAAAATTCGACAAATTGTATTTCATAAAACTCTACATGTTAGTTATTCTCCTCGTAGGTTAGCATGCATGGCTGCGCAAACTTACTCTAGGACAACTATTATCATAGGGAATTTCGAAAATATATGAAATAATTGGGTAACGTTTAACTTTCATGAACATTATGTTTGATGTAATTACTTAAAACACACTCCGTATAAAAAGGATATTTGTTGAGGGAGTTTGGTGAAGGCAGATAAGACATAACATTTTAGGTACCCCGAAATGATCATCTGCAACCCGTTATCATGTTTCATGAGGTAGATCACACACGCCAAAGGTATTTCGTGTATTTCTGATGATCTTCGTCGGTGCTCGCAGAAAAATAGCATTCACCTATCTGATCTGATTGCAAGATGGCGTAGGGAAGCTCCGTGTTGCCTCTGAACTTCGATCTAGTGTCCTTGGGACCGATTACAACCTATAACTTTAAAAAATAGCAAACAAAAAGGGTCCCTATCCCTTCGTCATACCGTGCCCATGATCTCGCGTTACGTTTCAAAAAATCAAATGTTCCTCGTTTAGTTTGTTGTGAAGGTACTCTTTGTTCATGGTTTAGCTTACTATTTTGATGATGGAAAATTTGTGAGCAAATATTTCCGAAAATTGCATTTAATATATGCTTACTTCAGTACACCAAACCTCACTTATGCTAATTTTCGTAAATGTAAGATTTTTTAAGGACGCATACTTTGCAGGATGCCTTTCCGTCACCATGCGTTGTAAATTTATGTACTTATTTTTCTGTAATGACCAATACCCAAATTTTTCAGGGCCCTACAGGGGGTACATTAATGAAGTGTGTTCGTCCAAGGATACTTTGGTAAACATGACTTCTACGGCACCTTAAACAGGACATGTGATAAAGGTACGCCACAATACAGGTTTCTTGACGCCAGATTCCATCGAGAATAGGGTAAGGATTAAGTTTAGGGTTAAGGTGTGGGCAAGGTGACTGGCAAGGGTGTGGGCAAGATTCCATCGAGAATAGGGTAAAGATTAAGTTTAGGGTTAAGGTGTGGGCAAGGGTAAGTCAAAGTTACGTTTGGAGCTCGAGTTATGGTTACTATCCCTTGTACGGTTAGGGTTTAGGGTTAAGATTAGGGCTACGGTTTAGGGTTAAGATAAGGGCTACGGTTTAGGTTTATGTTAGAGTGAGTGTGAAGCTTAAGGCACGGGAATATTTATCCTTCCTGGAATTATGTGTAGGGTCACTTTTATTAATTGGGCGAGGCATCCTTATTTCCGTATCCTGTTTAGGAGGCCATACGCGCAATCCTTACCGAACAGTGTTGCTGAATGTTCAGCTAATAAAATTTCGATTACATTACATCTTAGTTACTTTTTTATGCAAGCCTATCGGCAGCTAAAAGCGTTCAGCTTATTTCTTCTCAATGCGATAAATTTTAGTTATTCAAACCAGTGGTGTGTGTATTTACCGATCTCAAAGTAACTGTGGGTAGTGACGTATAGACTTACCATTGAATATTTATAGAAAATATAAAGTGCATTTTCGATTCAAAAATATAAAGACTATGGGCGATGCCCCATTTATTTGCCTCAGTAAAGTCGCTTACTTCCACTAGAATAAAATGGCTGCGAACATGCGTCTTTACTGGTCACTGTGAAAAAGAATGAGGCTGTTAGCAGCTATCTATCTAAAATGGTCTAGTTTATGCTTCCTACGCAGAATTTCAAGAAACATGAATGAAACCCTTATCTTCTTTTGAAATAATCATGATAAGTTTAACGCGGTTGCAGAACTCGTACGTGTGTAGGTCACATTATCTCCACACTGTAGTTCAGTAACCCACCATTAACAATATTTTTATCCTCTCTCACAAATGTCTAACGTGATCAAAGTTGCTTTTTTGTAATAAACGCACCTATTTCTCCTTAGAAGCATGTGCCCTATCAATTTGTCTTCTTCAAAGACTGCTTTAAAAATGCTTTGTTCCCCCTATTTTCCTAAAACTTTGGGCTGTTCATGTCTCATTAGGCCGGTTTGAAGTCTTCTAGTTTACATATTTTATGAGATATATTCATTTATGGTTTGCAGAGCAGTTTGTAAAATATGCTCCTCGCCAAAACATTCAAAATTATTTCTAGTTTGTTAATGGGACATTCCGGCACTCAAAAAAGATCGCTGGAAGATATGGTGGGCTATGCAAGTAGATGCAGGAAACCTAAATAATAAGTGGTCATTTTATATTTACAGAAATATATAGTAATGCAGTAAGTTAACTTAATCTGTTCTATTGGATACACTATGGTAATTTATTTAATATTAATGGGATTCTCAGGATTATTTGCTTCTCAGCCATCCGCTAATAGTGCCCCATGTATGAAATCTACGGGGAAACCGACTGAGAAAACCTGTGCCAGAAATACAAAATCCCATTGTTTTCAGAAATCTGCCAACCAATGAAAAACCCGCGATATATCTTATCAACATATATCTCAAGTCGCTATGCGACTGCCCACGAGGGCTCTAAAGTAACCTCCAAGGCACAGCGGAACATAAGTATTCCTTAACCAGATCGGTGAAAACCACACTTTCATAGTTTATATTCCCAATCTTAACCGATAAATCAACGGGCCCGTGGCTCAATGGTAGAGTGTTACACTCAATGACCAAAGGTCACGGGTTTGAATCTCGGGTGATCCACATCTGGGATTGGGCATGACTGGCTGATGATGGCTAAAAAGCCAGAGATGGCCATTATTGTCTCCCTTGTCTTTGTCGGGTCCACATATATATATATATATATAACCATATCCGCCTCGTAAGCACCAGCTAGCTGATCCCTTATAAGTCAGTAACCCTTTGAGAAGGTATGGAAGATGAATCAAACAGGGAGAAACCAGTGCGCCAATTGCAGGAGATGGAGATCAATTAGCTGAAGTAGCTGTCAGAACCAACATCAACATGCTAATCAGTCGGAAGTAGCCTCTGTCTGCTCAACGCGAATGAAATTTGGGACTAGAATTACTTACTGGTTCTGAAATGGAACGGGAGATGAAAAAAGTATTTTTACAGTGTGAGCCACATTGATAGCATGTCTTTTTCAGGACAATGGTAGAGACAATGCGGAGGTTGATTAGCGTATTTTCTCACCAATAGCATACAAGCAGGTTTTACATGCTAGAAAGACTTGTATGTATCCCCACCAAACGCATTTATTACATGCAAATTATAGTTATGTGACTAAATCTGAACACTTCAGGAGGTTTCTGACGAAAACACAAAAAAAAATGTTTGCACATTCATATGAACGCGCACGCATACGCACGGATAAATAACCTGAAGGAGATAAAATAACCCATGTAACTTAGGGGCATTGCTTTGAAGTTTTTAATTTTCTCCGAAATTAAACATTAAGTTAGCGTAACGCAGTTTATTTGAAAGTCTATAGACGTAGATTGAAAGTCAAACCCTCACATTTGTGTCAAGCAGCGGTAGAATACCTACAAAAATGTGTATAGGCTTTCAAATAGTATCTGTGCCGTCACTATGGTGTATCCTGTAACCCCTCTATATACTACTGGTTGTCTGTATATAAGTAATGAGTTATTCCACTGTGGCTGATATAAATCGGTCCAAATATTCATTGCAACTTTAAGTTTACACCTATAACCCTTCAAATTTACTGAGTTACTCAAAGTTAGCGATTAATTTCCAAAGAAAATAACAAATGTTGACTTCAAAACGGGAGTATCTGTCAGAAAGTATACAAGGAACGCTGGGGGACCCACTGATAAGCCTGGCAGTAGAATACAAGTGAAACACGTGACTGGGCTTTTAGGTAGCATATATGCTGTCAATATGGGGTATCCTGTAACCCCTACAGATAACTGATTTATTTCAACCGCATGTCGTAAAAACACTTTCTGCATTAGGGTCCTCAAAGTGGTTCGTACAGCTGCGAGCACTCAGCGATGGAAAGGCGGTATCGAAATCAGAAATGAAGACTAGCATGGGTATCTGTTTTTAACGTCAAATAATCCACAGAATGCCTCTTACAGTTTCGCCTATCCTAGTTTTTGACGTATACTCATTATAATCAGTCAGACAATAGCGTCGGTCACAAGTTGTGCATAGTTTTGAGTCCTGGTTGTAGTTTGAATCACCGAAACGAGCTCTAATCGGTGTGGGATAAATGTGCACCCTCAAATAAGTCAAAAAAGTCGTGACTTGTGGCATCACCATGCGTGATGGGGAGGAAATTCCTCCCACCTGATGGGACAGGGGAAGAGACTGGATGTAATGTTAACAGCAGCGCAAAATGTCAACCGGGGGTCCCGATACATGCTCTGTCAGCGATCATCCACCAAGTCCACGAACATTTTCTTTGCGATTCTAACCATTTTGCTAGAGTAACATGCTCAAATTCCTTAAAAGTATACAAATAACAGGCAGTGGAAAAAAACTTTTTGACAAAGGTACCTCGACTGCAGTGATTCAATTATCTGAAACGAGCGGATAGAGATAGGGAATTCAACGTCATTCATTCTCACTACTGGAGTGTGTGCAATCATCCTCGCTCAAAATATTATTCAATTTTCTCTAATAGGACCCGACCACAACTGCATTCTTGAGTAGCAACGACCTCGTGTGCCCTGGGCCAATTGAGACATGATTTTGCGTCCACAGGCGCATTGATCTCCTCCTTACCCATTTGATTTCAATACTTTACGTAAGTAGAGTTCGTGGGCCCGAGTGAACATTATTTTCAGTGGTAGAATGGGCGAGACAGGTTGTTAAGGCATTTCCATGCCAATCACAACCACCGATGAGAAAGTGGCAGCGATTAACGGCCCACCACTACGAACTCCTGTAGGAGTCTCCCCTGCATCCTATAAATACTACCACCTCTGTACAGCAACTATCCTTATTAATTCCTATCTGATGATGGATTCGAGTGTGAATTCAAAAAGTCAAACAAATGATGCTTCTTGATACTATTAAATACTTTTTTCTGGAGCTCAATTGCCGACTGCATTGTCCATATAGTTAAAATTGGACAGGGTCTGTTTTTCTTTATAGGAGTTATTTTAATCTTTTCCGAAATGGCCATATTGCAAACTTATATTCGTGAAATTAAACCTTAAGGTCCTCAAGAACTGGCTGGAACTCTAAATGGAGTTAATTTCCGACCTCCAACTCCTCTCCAGTTCCACGTCGCCATCTTTCTCCTCGACGGAACTTCCCAGTCTTCGACAAGAAAACAGTGCCCTCCATGATCAGTCCTCCTACCCTTTGCTCAAATCGGAGGACAGAAGCGTGTCCCTGTCTTACGGTCAAAGTTCTGATGACCAGGCTTATTGGGAGGCAGGCTACCCAAACTCAGATGGCAACCAGCAAATCAGCGGCTACGACCTCAGCTCTGCCAGTCGGCCTAGTGCCGCTTACACGTGGATGGAAAATTCGGAGGCCGGGGAGCAGACTGTGAAAATCGCAGCTACAATGACCACCAGCGCTGCCAATTACGACTCAGTGCGACATGCAATCCAGGTGGATCAGCAACAACGGCGCTGTTGTTACAGGTCTGCGTACGAAGTTCCGATACCATCGCCCGAGGATTCCCAAGATGCGGCCCAGCGTTCCACTGATGTGGAGTCCTTCGGTCCCACTGGAAATCTGACGCCGAGCCTGCCCAGGAACGATAATTATCCCCCGATTGCCCACACCGCACTCCCCACCCCGTTCACCTACGCTGATCCACGCTCACCTCTACCAAATTACAGCTTAGCCGACAAAAGGTCCTTCTATGAGGAGAGTGGGGGGAGCTGGGAATCTGAGGGACTGCATCCACTAGATCAGGTCCAACAACAGCCCAGTGGGCAGCCATACTCCTGGTCACCGGGTCCAAATTCGCTGCGCTACGCCCTAGACGGAGAAGCGGCTGGTTATCCCCAATGCCTCGGTGGATTTAACCAACCGCCGCTGCCAACGCCACCACCGCAGTTTTACTCACGAGCGGGATTCATGCCCCCACTCCACACTGATTTCGTTGAGGTGACACTACCCCCAACACCCACCTCATGGACAACGTCGGTTTCTGCTGATGAAACGAACGTCTATCATAAATCGACACCCCGGCGAGACCATTCCGCCTCTGCTCCATCGCCATTGCTCTGGCTGGAAGCTAGCGAGAGGAACACCGCTCAGACCGCGTCACGTCCCACCAGGAAACGCGGACGTGGTGCGAATGGAGCCGGTTCAGGAGTAAGCAGCAAAAAAACACCCATCACTACTTCCTCACGGAAGAAGGCCCTACAGGATATGAGAGCAATGGTCATGTCACCGGAGTTGCACACTGTTCTGATGCAGATGCTGCCGCCGGTGGGCGTAGAAGATCGCGTCTACTGGTTCAGTCCTCGTCTGGGCAAATTTCAGTCCATTTGTGTGGGAGGTTCAGATCTAACTCATGCGAAGATTTTCGGTACACCAGCCATTCATCTTGAACTGAAGGATGCCAAACTCTGGAATGATTTGAGTAGTTGCCAGGCAGAGATGATAACGACAAACAGCGGAAGGTGAGACCTTCACATTACATAGCTTATACCTCATAGCGATCTGGTCTAATGGTAATGCTTTGCGTTTTTTCGACTTTGCGTATAGACGAGTCTTCCCCACTCTCTCCGTGAACGTTAAGGGGCTTGAACCTAACCGAAAATACATGTTCTTTATGGACATGGTCTTGCTAGAGCCACACGTGCTCAAACATCAGGCTGGTACTTGGATGATCAGTGGACAGGCTGAGATGTATCCTCCATCTGGAGGAAATGGTGAGTTGGTATTTCTTGATAGGATTAATAAATCCTTACCTACAGCACAGCCTACCACTTGACCTAAGGATTTATGATGAAGTGGCGCTCACCGATCAAGGTGTGGAACACGCTTTTCCAGTTATGCCTCGGGGCTCCATCTAGAGCTCACGCAGGCGGTCGCATAGCGGCTAGTAACAACTAATGGAGTACCGAAAAAGAGAAAGGGACCGAAATAGCCATTTCTAGCTCATAAGTCGTCATCAGCCAGTCAAACCCAGCCCAAAGTGTGTACCACCTGCGATTCGAACCCGCGATATTTGAGCGTTGAGACGAAAGCCCTACCAAGGAGCCACGTGATCTTTGTCCTGTCGGTTGTCATCGGTACTCCATTAGTAGCATTTGGTAGTAGTTACTATGCGACTACCTGCGAGCACTCTAGATTGAGCCAAAAGACACAATGGGACAGGCATGTTCCGTAACTTGCTTGGTGGTGAACGCCAATTCATGATGGATATCCCCGATCACAATCGACAGGACAACGAACCCGTGGTTCATTGGTAGTGCGTTCAGTTCCATAACCAAATGTCGTGGGTTCGAATAACAGCTGTTCCAACTGTGGAATTTGGTATGACTAGCTGATGATGGCTAATAAGCCAAAAATGACTCACTAGTCTTTGTAGGTGCTCCATTAGTTGCTAAGGCTTTATGCTTACGCTGATGATATGAGCATGATTGTATCCATACCCGAAACATATAACGTCTCGTTCTATGCTGTGCTTGTTAGTTTGTCCGAGGAGGTATCTAGGTGACTCTGAGACGGCAACCAGATAGGTGTGCGTCAATTTCAGTGTTTGTATGCATCTAAAAACTTGCCAATTATGAACTAGCTATAACATAAACTTGCAGTAGACTACACCGTATGACATGCAGGCACTGGCTATCAGTTTAAGCAATTTTCAAGCAGTAAAGGCGACTGCCAAGCATATACCGTTCAAGAGAAATCATTGAGTCAGTTAATTGAACGCTTTTCCCTTAGCACCGCTAATATACTTGCAAGATGATTCGCCGCGATGTGGAAGCTACTGGATGGAATCTGGAGTTAATTTCATGCGTGCGAAGATTACCAACAGCAAGGACGCCGATAGACATCAAAACATGGCAAGTTAAATAAAACAATGTATTTTAGTACGACTACTAATGTTATGTAAGTAAATGTTAAATGCGCTTTTTTATTTTAACAACAGATGTACGTATATAGCATGCATCACTACATGCCACGCTATCATATTGCACGCGAGCAAACGAAGGAGGAAATGGAGAGGAACAAATCAAACTACTACATATACCGTTCTGGATGGGAGCTAGCGGGATCCTATGTCATTCCTGGAACGCACTTTTATTCAGTCACGGCTTACCAGAATCCCGATGTGATACGCGTAAAGATTGATAACAATCCTTTTGCTAAGGGGTTCCGAAATCGGCATGATGAATTCGATTTCAACGAATCCCCAGTGCATGGCTCCTGAAATATAATGTAAAACTTTGCAGATACCTTACAACCACAAATTTACTTTTCCCATACTGTATATATTCTGAACGTGGTTCATCCTCAATAAAATGCACAAATATTTAACCCGTGATTTAAATCCACTTCCTTTTAACAAAACGATATAAGTCGAGGGCAAGGGGCAAAATCTGATCAATAAGAGAGACATAAATTGATGAACCTATAAACCGTTGCCATAGAAACCTAGGTATTTAGTAGATTAATAACAGGTAGAGTAATCTATTCAGACGGTGCCATGCTATACTCTCGATACACGGCGAAACTAGGAGGTGAGCCCCAGCTTACAATGACACAAAAAACTCAACAACCGAAGTACGAACTGACTCTGTTCAAGTCAGATTCGAATAGTGAAGCCCACCACTGCTCCCACGATGCAATCATTACCATTGATCAGTTTAGTCTGAAGATCATTAACTTCGGACACTGCAAGTGCAGTAGTTTTGCTAAAAATGCCGTCGATGGATGCGTTTATCTCGCAGTAACTCCCCAGACACACCTCTTCGGTGCATAACTTTCGTACAAGGATTACCACCACAAAATCATTTTTAATCGCCCGACCTCTTTTTCACCGAAGAACATGGTGAGTGTGAGCATGGATAGAATGGCCTGTGCCACATCTGAAAATTTATGAACTTCACCGGGTACAACGGGCGAACTGTCGAGGGAACGCTAAACTTGTCCTAGAGGAGCGGAGGGCTTCACCACTTGGTGTTAATGAAAGACGAGGCCAATTAGCTCAATGACGAAACGCAGTGTAGAAAGGTACACAGATAATAAAGTCCTCGCAATGATCTGAGAACTCACAGGAAGGAACATCCTTGAGTCCGTATGTAGACTTTGCTCAACATAGTGGTACCTCTGATCGCCTTTTTATGAACCATCACAGCATGCTGACAGAAGTTAGTGCATATTTAAACTGAATAACTAAACAGCGCTGCGTGGCTGCACGAGGATCAACGTAACCCGGTCCACCTGGATACCCTGGTAGCCCTGCCTGCAGCATAATTAGATCTCGAAACTATTTTCAGCGCATTCACTGTAAGCACATATCTCCAGCACTATTACATGCCTACTTATTTTATTTCGGTAGACACATTATGCTCGACTTAATTTGGGGTAAGGCAACGGTTAGGATTGTGCGTTGGCGTTCGGATTTTGTGGGTTAAGTTTAGGATTGGGTTTAAAGCTAAAGCTAGGGTTGAGGTTAGGATTAATGTTGGGGTAAGAGTCAGGGTTATGTTTAGGTTTAGGTCTGGGTTTACGTTTCATTTTAAAGTTTGGGCTTAGGGTCAAATTCAGAGTTAGTGTGAAGCTTGCCCGCCTGACCTTAATCAATTCATAACAATACGTAAGAGGAAGTAAGCGTACCAGCTTTTTTTAGAGGCCGCGAGCTGATGGATTAAGTATTGATATGACCTTAATGCCAGGTATGTACTTTTGCCACAAGTCTTTCCTATAGGATTGGGCTCTCTTAACTAATAAAGGCTGTCCGGTTCATTTGGTCTGCAGGAATTCCCTTAGGCAGCGCGCAGCCACCGAGGTAAGTAGCGGCCTGCAAGCATAGAGTTGAAATAAAATAAAGACTAGTTAAATGCTTTTTGAGGAAGAAATCACATTGAAAGTGCCGTGACAGGGTGCACAAAATAAACTTCCGTAATAACTGCAAAATAGAAATTGATGCGCAAAGGAGTTGTTTGCGGGAGTCAGAGTAGAAAAAGGTAATCGAAACTGTAAGATCTTATAGAACAAAGTTGGGCTCTGTTATTTAGCGCAATTTTTAAGCAATCTCAAAATACTATGCACAAAATGGTGACGAATTGAATAAAACGCTTTCAAGTGGAGAAGAATTACTTAGAGGGAAATTAAAAGAATAAAAAAACACGAAGCATAATCAACTACCATATCAGGCGTCATATGCGGATTAGCTGATTTGCCGCAACTGAAGGAGACTACGACAGGGGTGAAGATTTTCATAGTGAAAAAGTATAGACATCTGAAAATGGGTGTGGATGCAGGTGTCGAAGTAAAGGCTCTTAACTCCACACTAACTCTACTTCAAGGAGGTTACCTCGGTGTTCTTATCGAAGAAAACTACCATGAAGGTCGCAATAAGCAACCGCTGCTCTCTAACTGTCAGATTTACAGCGAACGGAATTGTCCAGCCAGTTGGCAATTTGCAAGCCATGCCATTTAATTCACCACTGGGTAGTTTTTAATGAGGGAATTCAACCCCAATTGAGTCGTCTTCACTGGCTTTGCTTTCTCCCGTTTGTCAGCAACCATCAGACTCTTCTCGACTGGGATGAGACTGGGCGCAAAGGGCCAGTTACCGGAAAACCTACTGCACTCTAACCCACACATTACCGATACTAAAGAAGTGCAGTAACTGGCCTTTTTACGAAATATGTTTTGGAGTGGACAGGATTACTGCACTGGGGCTAGCATATTCATTTTCATGCAGCAAGGTATTTAAGTCGCGACAATATACCAGCTTTTCTTTGAGCTAATCTTGTGCTAGGTTTCATAAGCGACCTTTTAAGGAACGGATAAACGAGATTTTCTATGAAAAAACATTTCACGGTCTGAAAAAATTTCATAATTACGAACGTCTAAACCGAAAGAAAAATTATATAATCAACTATAGTATTTTCAAGGGAGACCTAATTTACTATCAAAGCAGCACAAGAAAGAATTGTTTCATGTCTCCTGTAAAATATTTGAAGTTGCACGCACCTGGACCTGGAGCTCCAAATTTTGGGCAGTTCGATACCAGGCGAGACCTGAGACGGCCATCCGAGATGACCGGGATCAGGTAAGACACCTACTTTGTAGTCTTGCTAAGTGAGATGCCTGGTTAGTGGGACGATCCTTAACAGAGGTTAGTCCTGTGGTGAAAATATCCTCAGATGAGACTGAGTGCTGATTTGAAAAATAAAGATGTAAAGATAACGGACTCGTTTACACGCAATAAAACTCGAATGGTTCCCTGTGGGCGACGGTTTGTTTCGATAATTTACTGCGCGGTTTACCTCGGCACAGGCAAATGCAAAAGGGCCGGGAGCTTGATCTGCGTATAAGGTTATGAAGGATGGATAGTTTGTCTGACTTGGTCTGTTGTAGAAAAAAAAGATTTATTTCGGAGCCAGCAGTGGCCAAAAAAGGCCTACCTCGCACTCCACAGGTCTTGTATCACTTATCCACCACCTTCCGCTAAATGTTCACCTAGAACCTACTTATCTCCGCATGAAATGACATTTGCAAGAGGGAGCGCGACCGGTCCGTTTTGTCCATCTGACACCTGCTTAGTATTATCATAGATAATCAGATGGTGATTAATAACCTAGACTGGCGGGCATTTTGAAATTGAGCCGCAATTTTTTTCTGCTCTCCATTCGCATGTGAATCCGCTTATATGTATGTCGATTGGCCTATTTCACCCATTATATACTGAATTTTAACCCTATTTGTTTATTCGAACAACGAAAATGAGGTCATCAGCGCACGACGCTGGCAATATTTTGAAGGAAGTCCAAATTGATCGATATTTTGAGGCGCATTCAAGGACGATTTTTCACGGTGAATGGAGGACCTTTTTGCTGAAATTTTTAGAATTTTACTTTCAAAATAAAGCGTAGCTCTCTCTCTCTCTCTAGAATAAAGGTATTATACCGCCAAGGACTCGGACAATGGCAATAGCAGGAGCTCAAAGTTAAATTACGATATGATATGCAGCCCTACTAAAAACACAGAGACAAGAATTAATGTAAGATTGAAGATAGTGGTCAATAAATGCAGTTTACAGCGTTGATGGCCTAATAACTCACCCTAAACTTATGTTTACAACGTGACCCTAACTCTTCACATCTAACTCTAATCGTAACCTTTAACATTTAGCCTAATCCAAGTGCCTAAACCCAAGGGTAATACTTAAAGGAAGGTGTGACGGGGAATGAGTTAAAGGCAATGGGGTGAGCTTAAGCCAACAGCAGCATTTAATAGAAGTAAAGAGTGGGTGGGACCACATATCCGGTCTTTCCTCCTACAACCAGGTCAACTTAGTGAATACTGTCATCTCGTGACATTGAATGTAAGTGACCGAACCTTCGGAGTGATCCCATGTGCTTTTACTTTCGAAGTACCCTAATAGCATTTGCAGGCTCTACGAAGGAATTGCAAGCCTTTTCTTCCTTTCATGGTTAAAAAATATAAAGAGGTCTAGAAAACTGGTATGTGAGCTATATTCTCCATTTTGGTCTGCGAAAGCTTAAATTTGCAGCCAAGGACAGATGAGGTTTGCAATCGGAACATTATCTTGCCAATTTTTCAGGCAACACAGGCCCGCATCGCAGACGAAAATTTTCAATGCAAGTCAGTAAACTATGCGCGTAAACTCCAAAACCTTAGATGGAAGTGTAAAAAACATACGCCAAAACAAACGAAATTGCGGAAATGGATTTGTAGAAGATATGACTACAAAACCCCTTAAATATAGGAAATCCATAAATGGTGAGCACAAATAATTTAAACCCTAAGGTATATGTTGGCATAAGACAAAGAGGAACAAAATTTCGCTAAAAACCAAGTTATTACCCACGCATCGATGAGAAGATGCGCATGTAAGAATTCCCCGTTAGCGAGGAAAAGGTAGTTATGCAGCAGAAGTGATAATTTTCAAAAATTCTTGCAAATCTTGAAAATTGCCATATACTTTTCGAATGATCGTCAGAGTGAACGACCAGCCAATTTCTCATTGGTGGGCATCCCAGCACAGATGCCGTTCTTAGTAGCAGAGTACATGCGCTTTTTCTACTGCAGTGAAATTTAACCCGATCACTTGTACTCAGACATGATGGTAGATAGCGAGAGGGAGGGTCGACGGTTTTCCAAAAACACACTCCAGTCGCGATGACGGCGCCAACCCTTTTTTCATCAAAAGCGCAGTCTTACTTGTTTTTAGGTTCTTTTAAGGAATGTGCTGCAGATAGGACTGCAGATATGCCCACTTAAACCAAAAGCCTACTTTGACGAAGGTAGGACCGATAAAGCCGCCTTTCATCCACCAGTCTGTAAACGTAGACAGACTATCTTCCTCATGGCACTCAACCAGCTTCCGCGCCAAAAAAGCTGACGATTTTTTGTCTCAAAGGAAAATTTGTTGGCAGGCCGTATCGACGAGGAGTTTAGAAATACCCAGAGCCTGCTCCACGAGAATATTGCCGCCAGACCAGAAGTACTCACCACATTGACGGCCGAAAGAAAAACCAATTTCTTCATAGGAATGTGACAAGTGAACTCCTAATAAAACGCTTTGACCAAGGCATTTCCCGAATCTTCCCAGCTTCAAGAGTTCAAATATCATTCTCCACCAATCCGGTTTTACACGGAGGTAAGAATAGCGCGCCAGTTATGACCACCTATGGAGCAGGTCATATTGGTGAGCCTTATGCTGACACATATTGTTGATCTCAGGCATCGTGTGGATCCCAATGAAGTCTGCTGTGTGGTTTGTAAGGTGCCTCCAAAGTACCCAAGGTGCTGGGTCAGCGTCTGTTAGAAACAGCAGAAGCCACTGCTATCAGGTTGGGGGAAGTTGGTCTTGGGTGCACAACAGAACCTCCTGCAGGCTACGCGCTTAGCATAGCTCACGGTCGCTTAACTGCATGCAGTCATCCGCACCCTATCTCTCTTCGCTTCCCCTTCCATCCCCCTGGAACGGCTCCACGCAACCCTTACTGCCGCCCTACAACCACCTCACTCTTATTACCCCTGACCCTCCCCCTCTATTCACACACCCCAAACGTATGAAAAGACGAACATTATTAATCACATGCTGTGACGCCACTCCCTTTCGCGTATCCGTTTATTACCCTGACGAGGATTTTTCAAAAGTCCACGTTTGCTTGCCAGTTGTTCTCGAGAAATTATATCTTGTGTTTTGGGGACGAATGAGCCCTGCGGTTCATTGAAGAAAGGGGTTTGAAAACAAAAAACCCCATGAATTCGGCTTTATGCTTAATATCAGATTGAAAAGCCTAAGCTACCCTCAAAATTGCTATTTTATGGGCGCGAGCTGAACAGTTTAAGCAACCATCAATACTTGACACCTGTCTTGGGTGCGCATATCACTGGCTGCCGACCGTAATCAAGCCCGACTAGGTCATTCCAGTGAACACTTCTGATGACTCAAAACCTTGATCTCCAAACTGATGAATAATGAAACTACCAACAAGATAGATGGATGAACGTCACTCACTTTTTGTAATAAATTGATCTTCCTGACGCTCAAAACATCCTTGTATTCTAAAAGGGACGACGTTTTTGGTGCTGCGCGCCTTATTTTATCGATTTGTGGTGACGTACTGTTAAAAGGAAAGGTATTAACTGTAGGCGTTGTTTGTCGATTCTAAGGTACAGCCATGCCTTTAGCATGCAAAATAGCCTCACATCGACCTCTTTAGTGTCTCCGTCCTAAGATAATTACTCAAAATTGTTGGATCTACTACGGAGTTAGACAATTACCCAAAAACCTAATGCGGTCACACAATATGCCTTTTTGTTTCTCTTTAGTTTTCTTTCGAACTTAAAAATACTGCACGCAGGATATGTTGCAATTATGCCCTCAGATCGTCGTATAGTTGCGCTAACGATAGACGCTAAAACCCAGGAAACTGGTTGAACTCGTCAGTCATACTGTCAAAGAGAAAAACTTGGTTAGGGGAGGTTTAATTTTGGTTGGCAATGAAATTAGTACAATAGAGGATACTTTCATGAATTTTTCTATAAAAATTATTTGAATGGAAAAGGGCACAGAAAACTGATGCGCAATATTCATACTGCCTTACTCAATTTCAACGCAAAGTAAAGCGTGAACCTGGAGTAAAGCCTTAGAGACAAACCTATTCAGGCCCGGTCCGAAAGCGGATATCAATATTGAAGCTAGATTCAATCAGCCACTATGCAATAAACACGTAATGTCCACAAGATGTCAACAGGCAGTTAGTAGTATAAATTGCGTAAGTACAAAAAAAAAACACGGCGGAATGGAAGCTGGAGTTCAGACACCCAAAAACACGTGGGACGCTGGGGGACCGACTGATGAGCCGAGCCTCACGCGGCTACGTCACGCAGTGGCACAAGATAGGCGAAACACGCGTGTGTAGCTTCTAGCTAGTACCTGTGCGGTCAATATGGTAAATAATTACGCACTTTAGACTACTGACTGTCTGTTGACAGCTTGTGAATATTATGCCCTTATTCTACAGGATCCGATGGAGTTCAGTTCAAATATTCACATCAACTTTCGGACTGAGCCTAAAAAGGTTTGTTTCGAAGGATTTACTCCAAGTTTGCGCATAATTTTCCTCGGAGATTGAACAAGGCAGGATGAAAATTGGAGTTTATATACCTGAAAACACATGAGGAACGCCGAGGGGCCCACTGATGGATCAAATCCCCTCGTAGCTGCGTCATGCAGCGGCACACGTTTGACGAAATGTGCGTGTTTTGGGTTGAAGCGTGTATGTTTGCTCTCAGTTTGGTAACTACTTATGCAGCGTTAATACTACTTGAGTAGTCAATTTTAACGCAGTTTTTTTACTGCAGCCGGAAAGCAGGTACCTTAACGTGACTGACATGCCTTAGGATAAGGCTGCAAATCGACACAGTTGGGTGGGTTTGGTTCACTGTCATTCGAGGTGTTGGTCGGCCGCACACTCCCCATGTGACTCCTTCCCTTGCTCACGCAATGCCTCGGCACAGAACATGGGAACGGAAAGCCCTTGCGCTTGTTGATGGACTGTGGGCCTGAGAACCACGACTTGAGCAGCTCACGACTCACGCGGTTATCACCTCTCGCATGGATTACGGTCGAGTGAGACTTAGAAATATGGCCGGTTCCTATCAAGTGAGCTGCTGCCTGGGAGCTAGCATCTTTTCTCTTCACCACAGCTCTAAAGCAAAAATAAGTCTAGTTTTGTACTTCAAACGGATCAGCGATGTGATACTTCCACATGTCGCCCGAGCCTCTGAACAGTAGCCATCAGGTCTGATATCGGATTGGTTGATTCGGATGCCTGACAATCACCTGGACGCGGGTTTAAACCCCAGGTCTCCTAGAGTTTGGAGTTGGGATTTGTCGGCCAATAACGGGAAAAAGCCAAAAAATGGTCTGTTTATTTTCCTCAATATATACTGGTATTTATAATAGTAAAGGAGATCTTTCAAGGGAAGAAAAACGTGTGGACTGACTTTTCCGGTAACAGAAATGCTTGGGTTATGCGATAAAAAAGGTTGGACCGGTAAAAATGTCAATGAGGGAAGAAGACCAGCCCACACTATCCAAAAAAACAGTGTATTGCGTCAGAGACTATTTTCCGGACGAATTGGACAAATAAAAGCCATAGCGAAACCCCTTGCTATATACCCCCCTAGTAACTTGTTTAATTTAAAATCCTTCGAGTTTTATTGCATCAAAATTAATAGGAAAATAAAATCACATGAGAGAAGCTTCTCTGATGCAGATCTCAATATATGCATATGGAGACGCTGGTAAAGTAAATCAGCTATCTTATGAGATATGAACAGACCTTAGGAAATACGTATTCATAGGGAAATATTACGTAAGCAGAATAATCTTAAAATATTTCAGTCACATCAGGGTACTAACTCTTGAATAAGCTTCTTTATGGCCGCCTGAAAAAACTGAAAACTCTAAACAATGACAACTTATGTTATATAGATTGGTCTAGGTGATTGGTTAAATGTTCCTTTTTACTCATTTGACAGCAAAGTCTGTCTTCTTCAAATTTACCACCAATAGAAAGAGGATCATTTTGGTTTTGAAAGTGTTTCTAATTAGGCTATTTTTGGAGACCGTGAAATATCCATTCATTCTGTCAATTTTGGGAGTATCACTTACCAATTTTAGAACTTTTTCCACAGCCATTACAAAGTGTTTGAGTACTAAGCAACATACTCCTCACAGCGTAGAGAACTGTGTGCTTTGCGTGCAATACGCGACCGTACTACATTCAAACGTAACCCTAGCGCTAAACGTTAAAATTCGTTGCTGGATTGGTAGGGTCACACAATATTTCCTTGGCGCTAGGATGACCGAATTATCGGGTCAAATGGCAAATTTCCTAGCGGTGCCTATTAGGACGCCATGGTAGTTTTAACATGCATTCGTTTTACTTTGAAATGAAAGATAGCGCACAAAGAGCCGCATTCTTACTCCCACAAAGGGCCTAAATAAAATTAGGGTCAGGTCAGCTAGGTATGATATTGCGCATATTGGTCGGCGTGAGGTATAAACCACCGAATCTCGCAATCCGCATACTTTGTCGGAGCAAAAACTATTGTGCGACACTATTAAACATACACTCTGCTCAAATATCTAAAAAGAACTGGCCAAATACTTTACTATAATAAGTCCCAGAGGATTCTGTTTTGAATGATCTATGCACAATTTGTGCAGTCCTAAATTATTGCTTACTCTGCATATCAACAAGAGAGATAGAGAGAGAAATAAGATTCGAATAAAAGAATCATTGCGGTTGAAAGAGTTACTGGGAAGAATTGTGTTTTTAGTTAATAAACATAAGATTTTCAAAGCGTGATAACGGATTATATACAACTCCCTTCGGAACTTAATGCAAGTAAGCACAATAATTTGTCAGGATATTAGACAGAAAAAAAATGTTCAAACGAGAGTTTCTACCAGGAAAGACACGGGAAACGCTGGGGGACCGACTGATGAGCTTGACTCCTCGCCACTATGTCATGCGGTGGCAGAATACTGGCTAAACGCGTACCTAGGTTTGTTACTTAATAAATGTGCTGCCAGTATGGTAACCCATGCAATGTGTGCATAAAAGCGGAAATATAGCAACCCGAGGCGGCCACGAGGTAAAATAAGTCTCAAAGGTGCAATAGAATCAGCTGGTGTTGATAGCTTATAAACGAATAGAGGGGATATTCGGGACGTTCCGGAAGTTAATCAATCTGATTCGTGTCGTCCGTTATCGCAAAACAATGCCACTATGAAAGGATAATATGTTCCTAGACTGCAGTTACGAGGTGCTGATAGCTTCGCGTTGATCAACCGTGTTCATTTTAAATGATCAGAATTGGTGAAATCAATCTGGTTCGGATCGAAGGCTTTTCATGTTTCTGTGCCGGTGGTCCGTAGCGTGAGAGGTCACATGCATTTTTACAGTGTGATTCGAATAAAATTCAGATGACGGAGGTTGACAAACTCGATCGGTTCTGATGAGTGAGACAACAATCCACGCAGCAGTCAAATACCATACGCGGATTTTGTAGAGGATGTGACTATTGTTTTGGTCCCAAACTCCGATCTTAAAACAGGTTTGGCGAGAAACATGCGAAGAAGCCTGTCATTTGCGAGACACGTTTGTCTCGTTGATGAACGCTCACCGAGCGTTAGCGGAAATCACTCGTCATGCCCTGCCTAGGGGTTCATTCTCGAGCCCCACTATCAGCCGCACAGCGGTTAGTAGTAGTAGAGGCAGATTTATAATGCCGACAAAGACTAGGGGAGCCGGAATGGTCATTTTTGGCTCAGAGTCGTCATCAGCTAGTCATATCCAACCTCAAGTGGTGCCGCAACCGAGGCTCGAACCCTCGACCTATTGATTAGAAGTCCAACGCTCTAACCATTGAGCCACGTGCTTCTTGTCTTGATGGTTTAGACTGGGAAGATGGTCATTCGTTGATGAACACTCACCGCTCAATGGTTAGAGGGTTGGACTTATGATCAACAGCTCAAGGGTTCGAGCCTCGGTTGCGGCAGCACTTGGGGTTGGACATGACTGGCTGCTGACGGTAAATGAGCAGAAAATGGCCGTTCCATCTCACTTGTCTTTGTTGGCCTTGCTAATATACACACTTGCCTCTAAACTTGCTGATGACATTACACTTGAATGAACAAACGATGCTTGCTAAGGTCCAAGGACCTGTGGTAGTTGGTGCAGAAAATTGAACACTATAGTTGGAACAAGAACTTTATTCACCTGACGTTTTGAATGCACACGCGAACCCCTAAACAGAGACAGCATCAGATATGGGTAATTAATGTATGAGCGGTTACAATGTTCGAAGGCTGCAGTTGTTATGCTACTGCCCTGAATATGGAGGGAGGCAGGTCATTGCACTGGGGCTGGTGAATCATGAATCAAGCAGAGGCTGGTTAAGGTGATTGTCACCTCTTGCGAGAAGTTTGGCCTTGTTGAACTTTAATGTGTAGTTAGGTCCCGTCAAAAGAGTCGTAACTTGGAGTCTGTTATCATTTTTCCACACTGCTGCTCTGTGTTCAGTCATTTGCGCCTAGAACAGTCTTCTAGTTTCTCCAACGTAGTTGCTCCGCTTGCGACTGCGCCAGATGCGATTACCAACTTCAAATATTTATTGCCTGTATTTATAACGGGAAAAATATCCATCAACCATGTTCCGGGACATACTCAGCCCACTGCACCTTGAGGTTCAACCGAGAGCCTTCATAATCAGTCGTATTGGGACGAGTAATGATGCATGAAGGAAAACCGCCAAAGACAAGGGAGACTGGATGGTATTTTTGGCATATTAGTAATTGCTGCCAGCCACACCTACAGGCAGGGTTGGATATTTTGGGAGTCACACTCTCAGATGGAATACCACAAGACAGGGATTGATAGGCTGAAAGCACACGATTTAAATTTGTGACGTATTTTATCAGTTTATAGTCACTCTCTCAATAGTTAAATCAGGGGGTAAATATTGGATTATCACATATATACATGAAATAGCTATGTCTATGAAATTAGTGATCATGAAACGGCACGGATCGAAAACGCTGCCGTACTGAAAAACCTAAACCAGTGTTTCGTGCAATATGACAACTGTGGTAATAATGATTTTAAGGATGGGGGAAAATAGTAACTAGTTGGAAAATAAAGAGTTAAAATATGGAAAATTGTCACTATGAGGCATGATTTTTAAGAACGCTAGTTCACTTTACAAAATGGAACACACTTTGAGAAACGTTGTGTCGTAGCGACTGTCGCAAATACTTGGTCACGTGCTAGCGACCGCTAAGTGAGCGATTTCCCAAAAATCGACGATGATTATTTGTAGCAATAACTTGTTACTCAAATAAATAAAAAAGAATAATTAATTAATATAATTAATGGAGTAGTCGATATTGAATAGTAAATCAATGGTTATTGAATCCCAACAAATAAATACCTGTTATAATGTCTTACTATAAAAAATATTACTTGGCATAATAAGTTGGAAAATAATGCGTAGTTAATTAATGCCTTTGCCCCTCTTTACAAACAAACCATGACTCAGAAGCCCCAATGACCAAAAAGACTGCTGCAACATAGTTACAACAAATTTTTTTACAGCAAAATGAAAATATTTGAAAACACTAACATTCCTACTTAACACGATTTTAGTAGCCTAAAAATAAACTGCAAACCAAGTACGGCAGCTTTTCCGATCCCCACCTCGAAACAACCATCAAGTTCTTTTATCGTTTGTGATATCTTTGGGGGTGGCAAGATAGGCCCACTTTTACACAAACAATGGGTTGTCTCATGAAGTGCTATGTCTCGGACATTTTTGGCAGCCGTGCCACCAGACTCCACTGGCTGATGCGCTGGCCGGTGTGAGTTGTTCCCCCCGGACATTTCGTCGCTTGTAAACGGGCACCTGAGACGAAGGCCGTGTAAAAACTAATCGATTATCAAACGTTAGCGTATCTAGTGCCTGTGCTGGCAAGTAAATAACACCTTTGCGTGAAAAACACTCCGCTACTCATGCGCTCTTGAACACATGTTTTTTGACCCTCAAGAAAACTGCCAAGCCACGGCAAGCTGTCCTTTGTTCATAATAAATCAGCTCCCACTGCGGTCCGTCTTGTGTGATCAGCTTGCCTCAAACTGTTACGATATCCTTTGCCCTTCACACCTATTAAATCCAGACTATTCACAAAAAAAAAACACCCGTACTTGAGTAGGTCGACCACAGAGCCATTGTATCCAGCCCAGCCGGGATTAAGATAATGTAATGCAATTTATATCGACTGTCAATCGACAGTTCATTCATATTTTCTGTTACCGGACATGTATCATAACTGTTTGCTGACAGTTAGGACAGAAGTAAAGAGAAGTAAGAACCATGTACAGGACAGGCAGAAGACACGTTAGCTTTTGGTAATCTTACCCGTTTCCAAAGACGATAAACTGGATGGTTTCTTCCCGCATCAACTAGTGTAGAACTTTAATGAAAACCAAGGGAATAAAATAGTTTTAAGGCATCCGTTTTCTTAATTGGAGAGCCATTTCATTTAAAAAAGCTCGCAGGGCTCTGAATTGTTAAAATTTGAATAATTTAAACTTCCTTGTTGTAAATGTACGTTCCATTTTACTTTTTTCCAATGAGAGATCTACTTTAAATATCATTTTGACACACTAAGGCTCCCCAGATCACTGCAATCACGCACTCGTCAAACCTTCGAAGTAGATAATTGCACACATGTACGGTGTGTATAGGTCAGTTTGCGGTGCACGAGACAATTCATGTGTTTCGGGTTTTTGAATAATTTCTAAGACGGAGTGATAGGTTAAAGTGTGCAAAATATTACATTGTTCTTTGTTATGCAAGGCTATTTATAAGTGAGCCGAATCCAGGGCTCAAGTTTTCCTTGTTCAAGTGGAGAAAAACTGGTGGAAGTCGACTGTAATCGATACAAGAAATGCATCAGGTGGATTCCCGTCTCTCTTGTACTCGACCACGGTAGATGCAAAGTTCGCGTGCAACGTTTCTGGAAGTAAATGATAGTCGTTGTTTCTGTTATCAGCAGCATATGCTCTCATGATGGCTTGCAAAATAGGGCCCATATACATTGCAATCTTTCCTCAGTCGAGACAAAGTTAGCGCTTTTCGTTTCAGAAAGACCAGTCTTTGGCCTAGTTGGTCAACATTCGAGACGTTCATCTTGGCTCTCAATAAATAAGCCTTAAATTCATGAATGCAGGTGAGAACCAAAAGGACGGATGCTAGATACCCGATTTTTTTGGCTGTTCCAATAAAACTTAAAACCTGGCTTAAGTATTCATTTTTACAAAAAAACACGATTTCATGTTTATCTTTGTACGAAGTAAAAGGAACTTTGATTAGTTAATATTTTCCGTTGCGTACAAAAGTCACTAAGTGTGATTTTTTTCTGATCTTCGATGCCTACATAAATCTGATCATAGAACAAAACAGTAAAAAATCCTCATTTTATGCTGAGTTTAAAATTAAAAATTTTCATTAGATTTACTTTATCGGAAGCAAAGATTTCAACCCCGACATGTTTATTAATTTATGCATAGTTCAAACCACAGCTTTCCGATTCAGATGGATTTTTGAAATTGAATGTTGTGACATGTTAAACTAGAGGTTCATGGGTAGCTGCCTTTTAGTTTCGGAGGATTTACTCTTTAAAATGGAGAAATTCAGTTTAAATGCACAGAACTGTTGGTAGTTTAGGGAATCTTACGTAATACACTCAACATGGCTGATAGATTTCAACGCAAATATTAATATATACTTTTGGTCTGCTCCAGTAAAGCTTAATTCAGACTAATTTGCTTCCAGTTTCGCGATAAGGTTCTTAGAAAATCATAAAACACCAATTTAGAAACTGAAGTAGCTACGAGACTGAACTCAGGAAATACTGAGAGACAAAACCCTCGCAGCTGTGTCATAAAACGGCAAAATATCATCAAAGCACATGTCTGGATTTTTAGCTAGTGCCTGTGCTGACAGTCTGGTTTATAATGTAAAATTACTGTGTCTACTATGAACTTAGCCACCACGTGTATTGCAAACTTACTTCACTGAAGATGATGGAGTGCAGTGAGATATTTGCATTGACTAACGGGTTGAAATGGAAAAGGTACTTTAACTGGAGGTCAAATATAGTGGTTTTAAAAAATTTAAAACTGAAATGGTTTGGAAATAGTAAGTATATCACACACCAGCATAAAATCAGTGATCCAAGCGTTAAGAATTTTAGTTACTACGGTGCGGGGTAGGACGAAAGCACTTGCATACAAAATGTCGAACTTTACGAAAGAGTGATGATTATCACTCGCAGACTGGCACCCACGCATATATGAAAGAGTTTTAACAATAAGGAACAACTTTTAAAAATCAACAATTTAATAAAATTAGGTAAAGTAATATTATTTTGTTTTAAAAACCAACATATTTTTTAAAAAGTTTAGTCTATTCCTAAAACGTACTAAATTGCCATACCAGGGAATAATAAATTTAAACAGAAGTTTCAGTTAAAATTATAAACACAATATGCTGCGTATATTAAGAGAAATTTTATTTCACCAACTTTCTTTATTGCTAAATTTTTATAATGGTTTACGATAAATGACGAATTGCTCTTGAAATACCGGTTAATACTTCATAATTTTCTGGGTTTTCAAGCGAGTGGCCATAAATTAAGATTCCGTTCTGAATTTTTATCAAAAACATAAAAATAAGATATTTCTTAAAAGTATTTATAGAAGTTGTGAGCTTCTCGGTATTCTTTCTAATACGTCGTATTTATAATTTCACCTAAACATAAAAAGTCATTTATGAGAGAAATGAGCGTCTTCAACTAATGTGGACACTTAATATGCCTAAAATCAATTTAAAAATTGCTATAATTATGTAACTCATATGAAAGTGCTTGGATTCGATATTAAACTGACGAATGTAGGCGCACGTTACCTTTTTATAAGAGCAAGTTAAGGTGAAAATATGACATTTTGGACGTTTTTTGACTTCCCAAAAATAGATGACGCATTTTCAGCTGAAAATTAAAGAAAAAAATTTTTAATTCGCATTAAAGCGTTTTTCCCTAAATTTTGTTTAATTTGATAGCCCGTTAATAGATTGTACATGCACACCAGGGTACTCAAATATATACTAAGAATTTTCAAAAATTGCTAATATTCTGCCCATTGGTTCCCAAATTCCGGAAAAGCGGAACCCATATGATAAAAAAGTATCATATTGCAGGCTTTTATTGTGACAGAGATTGCTCTGGCTGTCCAGATCCATAGTATAGTATAAGTGTTTTGTTAATGGGTCCTAATTTTGGCGTAGTAAAACAAAATATTGATTATCATATTTATTGCTGCGTTTTGTCAAATTAAACGTCAGAATTTCGCAAATAATATATAAGTGTTTGTCTATAGCATACTCTACAAAAGCATTGCGATTGTTCTGTGATATTAAATAGCATGGGAACTGTCTTTGATATCCCGAAACCTGGAATTTTACTCAAATCGTGCCTGTTTTTCTTTAATAGCTAAATTGAACGTAGTTTTATGCAGCAAAAGGCTTTCTGAGCCTCAACCCCACACAATACACCAAATAATATGCCCAAATATATGCTTAAGTACTCACAGTACTTTCGTTTGCACATTGTATGAGAAAGGTCATCTACAGTGTAAAATGTAACTTGAAGATTGAAGCTTTAAGAAGACAGAACTGAATTCCTTTGGGCAAGAAAACGCAATCCTTCTTATTCCTCTTACCTAAAATTGGCTAATTTTAATTTTTTTCTAGTGGGCATGTGCTAACTTTCCGGTGAATGAGCTTCAATCCGATCTTTGGACTATCTTTCACAAAACTCGCTATATTTTCTTGTGATAAATTTTGCTCTAAGATATCTAGATGTGGGTTGCCGTGTGTACGCACGTGCATTTACTGACTTCTTCTCTGCCATCATTTCTGTACCGCGCCACCTCCTCCATAGCAAAATAGCCATTTGCGGCCCTCCTGGCTAAGTTGATTCCTGGATTATTCAACGTCCTGTATTCAATTCATCCAATATGCAAAGCTGAACTCTACTATCCTTCTCAATTAGTTTGGAGTTCTTCAAGATTGCATCTAATCCCCTCACCTTCTCTCCCTAAACGCTGATGCCATGAGGTTGCCAAAGGACTAGCTGTGTGGTATGTTGACGAGTATGTTTTTGGTCATCCTCTTAAAAATCAGTTACTTCCAGTTTCTGAAAGATGAGCTGGACGACGTCACAACATGGTCGTTGGAAAATTATCTTCTACTGAATAAGTAGAAATCAGTTCACTGTGTTTCCCGATTGCGACCTTCTCCCAGTCCTGAATCCTTGGACATTCTTCCCAACAAGATATCCTCTTTCGGGTAACCTGTTGTTGCCGTGACGCAAATAAGGCATTCTTCCTTTATATTGGAAACCCCTATATTAGATTCATCGTTTAAGTTTCTATCGCACAACACAGCTCTTAAGGTGAAAGATTTTTAGAGGCCTGCATGCTCCCTTTCATGCTTTTTAGTTCTCATGTAATTGTTCTTACTTTGTTTAAAAGAGATATGCTGATTTTAAAATGCTATCTTCCACTGCTGGTGTTTTTTTATTCTGTTTTATTCTGTTCTGGTGTTTTTATTCTGGCTCCAATTAATGGGCCACCTTGCTGAAAAATTTGAATGATACGTTCAAAATAAGGCATATGTTTTGCCCTCAGATAAAAAATACCGTTATAGTTAAGTATATTTTGGACTACGATAAATTCGATCGGGTGAAACAATTCACAGCTGTATAACTGCCTTTTCACAGACAGGAAATACCTTCTTGTGATGTTCCCCATAAATGCCGCTGGTAACCATACATAAAATTTCAAATTTTTAGATGAACATCAATTCAGCAGATACACGAGTTTCATTGACAAAGTGAATACCGAAAATCGCTCAGCATTTTTAAGCATTTGAAAGCCAGGATTTTGTGCTACAGTATGTCTTAGAGGTCAAATAATCCAGAAATGGCCATGTTTATTTACCCTCGCCATCTTGGCATTGCGTTTCAAGATATAAAAATTTAATTATTACTTACCACAGACTAAGACAGTTTACCTGTAGTGGCCGCATCCTAAGCTGAATTACTGGAAAAGCTGAGGGCTACAAACGGCTGTGAAACAAAAACCAAGCAATCGGTCAGTCATGGTCAGATCGTGGAGTGCAGGACACATTTGTCCTAGTGGAAAATGACAAAGTTCGGTCACCGACGGATAAGAACCGCAAACTGGCTAACTATATCCGTGCTTTCCTTTGAAATTACTCCCTCAGCGAATCGATGTGCTATCCACGTATTAGGGCAAGTATTTACCCACTGATCCCAAAAAGTTAAATCATAGAACGAAAGTTTTCAATAGGTGCTTTGGAAAATGTAAACATATAATTGAATATCTAGTTGTGGCAAAAGGGTTCTGTCCACCTGAACCAAAAGTTGTCGACAAGAGTCCTCAATCGGATTAACAGTGCCGAAAAAGACAAGAAAGACCAGAATGGCCATTTCAGGCGCATTAGTTGTCGTCAGCCAGTCCTACTCAAACTCGAACTAGCGACCCTTTGATCAGATGTTCAACGCTCTAAACATCGAGCCATGACCGGCCGACGAAGGTTACTGAACCAGAAATGGCCATTCCAGTCTTCCTTGTCTTTGTCGGCATTGTCACTGCCTCTACTACCACTAGCCGGTGTGCGACTACTGGCGGGGTTCGAGACTGCGACCCGAGGCAGATCGGGACGACTGAGTTCCGTTAACGATCGGTGAGCGTTCATCAATGGAAGTCCTCGATCGTTCAGACATTAGCTGGATTAGCAGTCCATCGTTGAAGATTGGTGGATAATTTATAACATTGCAGTTCATTTTAAAAATCCTGATTCTGTGTCGGTCATATTGGCAGCCATCGTGGTGGAGATGGAACACGGATAAACTTAGGATGAAATGTCTATATTACTCAGAAACCTTATCGAACATTTCTTGACGTAAGCACACTTATATTGGTCACACGAGTCAGTTACCAAACAAAAGGATAGGAGAACAGCTCCCTGCATCGCCGGAAAAAAGCAAAATAGGGAACAGAAGCAGCATTATTTTCGCAAAATTAGCTTATTCTGAGCACAACGGTAGTCTCACCGAACTACCCTAAGCTTTTGGACCAGCGTATGATAGCAACGGATTATGCACACAGAAGTAACGCTTACAGGCTCCAGGCTTAAAGTAGATCTCCTTTCTCATGAAATACCAACCGAAAGTCTAAAATGTTTTCTCAATGTAAACGAATCCCTTAGATGTAGTTGTTGTATTGATTATTTTGCAGCCTAATCCAAAGATTTTTCAGTCCCAGTAGGATGCCATCTTTAAAAGAATTTCCTTCTGACCACCCGCAAAAATTATATGGTGTAAACATGGCTACTCAATTAGTTTAAATTGTTTCATCGACTTTCAATGTTTTCACTGTTTCAAATATATTTTAGAAAAAGAACCTTAAAAATATTATTTTTTGTACTCGTTTGATAGAAAATTACGTTTTTATTTACATTTTATACTTGAAAAAGAGTTTCTTTTGGTTTCTAAAAATGTAAGAATTTTTTGAATAGTTTTGAACCCTACCGCAATTACACGTCAATAACCAGATTCCAAACTGCATAATGTATTCCTTATATGTAAGGAAAAAACACAAATTTCTCTACGGTATGAATGAGGTCATGTAGTTATCATAACATTTTTAATGGACTTGGATCACGTTGTATACATTTTAGGTAACAGTACTAAATTGACGGATGTGATTTATTGTGGATGAACACTTCAAGGTCTTTAACAGTATTATAATTCGAAACTTTTTAAAACCGTAAGGTACGCTTTTAAACGTACAAGATTTGAAGAAAACTTAATTTGCCATCAAATAAACACAACACCAATATTTTTTGCATGTTTTCTGTATCGTATTTTTGAATTAAAAAGCATCAAAATCAATGAGAATATTGCCTACTACTTGTGTAGCCATTTTGTATACGTTTTGTGGGCGGTCATAAGGAAGCACTTTCAAAGGCAGCAGCCTACTGTGACGGAAAAAAATCTTGAGATAAGGCTGCACGATACTCAATGCGGCAGCCCCTACTTAAGTGATTTTTGAATCGAAGACACGTTTCAGAATTTCAACCTAACTGCAAGCAATTCTTTGCATCCTTCCACTCTCCCCCGACTGTGAGTCTTCAAAACCCTTTTCCCATATGCCCACACCGCGCTTTCCTTTTAAGTGAACGTGAATCAATTTCTCTAATCACTGATGCGTTTATACTGGACCCCGTTTCCATATACCTGTATCGGTCTGCCGAGAATCTCTCAAAAGCCAACCTATGCTCGTCGAATAATCTTTCTAGGAAAAAGAATATGACAAACTCATTCCCCGAGGCATGATTTACGCCTGAACGGGTGGCTAGTTGGGATGTCTGTGTAGGGTTTGCTCAGTTGGTTCGTAATTACTCCTGCTATTCTAGATACGCATTGCAAGGCCTGCAGTTATTCCTTCTAGATTTTATTATCGCAACATGGCAGTGGCGAAGAAAATTTAGCTGATGCATTTCCAAACTTCACAATTCCATTATGGGGTAAAAAGCAGTATAATGTTTGGGTTGATTCAAAATTAATGATATTTCCTCTACTGAGTATTTTCTGCTTTTTTTCTTCCAACACTTGGCTGCCCACAGCAAGAGTCCCAAATAAATTCTTAATAACTTGCCGACCCAAAGAGGTTTATTGTTGCTTGTTCAAGCATTTACGCAGTTAACAGGTGAACGCAGAGAACACCGTACCCAGCGATAAAACAAATTAAAGTAAGATGTGTCAATTTTAAGGGATAATGGTGCACTATCTTTCTACTGTTCCACCAGGTCCTCTGGCAGCTGCTAATATGTTATAAAAACCGCTACCTGCAAACTTCCTTACCAAACAATGTGCTTGTTAACTTGAGACCTGGGCAGAGTTAGATAGTTAAAGACCCAAGTCATTTCATGATCCATTTTATTTTATCTCTCACCATATATGCAACAGCATATAAAATAGTTCCAATGATTTACAGGTAGGCATAGATACAAGGACAGCCCAACGAGTGATGCCGAACTAACCATGGATAGGAGTTATTTCAAACTGACTCAAGCCCTCAAATAAACTGTAGTCACGGAATCTGAATATTTAATATAGATGGTAAAACTTGTTTAAGATCAGCGAGGATACACATGCAAGACTTTAAGAAGTCAAGTTTGGCGAACGTATGCTTTCGAATATTGACCATCAGGCTATTAGAGTAATATAAGACTAGAGTAAAAAGAGTAAATATCCAATAAACAGTAAGTATGGGGTTAAATATGAATGGCTGACGACGTCTTATAATCCAGAAATAACCACTTCAGTCTCACTTGTGTTTGCTGCAACATACATTTGCCTATACTTTTACTAGACACTGTGTGGCTGCTGGCGGGGCTCGCGAGTGAGCCTCAAGGCATAGCGGAACGAGTGAGTTCCGTTAGCGATCGGTGAACGTTCATGAAGCAACGCAAGACAATATTCTCGATCTACACCGGCAAGAGAGTGAGCCAGTGGCTTAAGGTTTAGGGCGTTTAAATTCTGCTCAACGGTTCGCGCGTTTGATTCTCCGATGCTGCAGCAACTGTGCTTGGGTATGACTTGCTGACGACGCATAATATGCCGGACATGGCCATTCCAGTCTCACTTTTCTTTGCCACAATATTCATTTGCCTACTCGTCTGCTAGCGAAAATCGAGAGTGCTCCTCAAGGCAGAGGTGAATGGGTGAGTTCCGTTAGCGATCCGTTAACGTTCATCAACGATTGCAAGTCAATATTCCCGAACCTAAACGGTTAGACAACGAGCACGTGGGTCAGTGGTATAAGCGTTAAAACTCTGATCATTGTGTCGTGGGTTTGAGCTTCTGGCGTTCCACTATGACTGGTTGACTACAACTAATAATCCAGAAATGGCCTTTCAATTTCAGTTGTCTTTGCGGGCAATAAACATCTGCCTATTCTACTTCTAGCCACCGTGGAGCAGCTGGTGGCGCTCGAGACTGAGCCTCAAAGCAGAGCAGAAGAAATGCGTTCCGTTTTCGGTCGGGTAACGTTCATCAACGAATGAAATTCAATATTCCCGACCTTAACCGGCAAGTGAAGCTCGTGGCTCAAGTTTTCGAGCGTTAAATCTCTGAGCATCGGGTCGCGGATTTGATTCTACAGCCCTGAACGGACTGAGCTGGGGTATGACAAGCTGACGACGTCTAATAAACCTGAAATTGCCATTCTAGTCCCACTTTTCTTTGCCACAGCATTCATTTGCCTATTCTACTATTGGCCACCGGGCGGGAGCTGGCAAGGCGAGAATGTGAGCCTTATGACAGAACAGAAGGTGTGAATTCCGTTAGCTGTCTCTGAATGTTCATCGATGAATGCAAATCAATATTTCCGGCGGCAGAACGAGCCCGTGGCTCAATGTTTTGTGCCTTGGAACACTGATCAACGGGTCACGCGGTCGATCCTACAATGCTGCACCAACTGAGCTTGGGTATTGCCAGCTAACGACGTGTAGTAAGCCAGACATTGCCATTTTGTTCTTCCTTTGGATTTTCCACAATATGCGTTTGCCTAAAATATTGCTAGACATTGTGCGGGGCTCTAAAGTGAGCCTCAAGGCAGAGCGGAAGGAGTGATTGCCGTTAATCATCGAATGTAATTCAATATTCCCGATCTAAGCCGGCAAGCCAGCTTACACTTAGCTCAATGGTTAGAGCCGTTGATCTGTCATTATCGGGTCGCGGGTACAATTCTGAGGTGATGCAGCACCTGGCCTTGGGTGTGAGTGACGGACGCTGCGTAAAATGTTAGAAATGGCCAGTCCACTCTCTTTGTCTTTGCCGTCAATATTCGTTTGTCTGTTCTACTAGTAGCCACTGTGCAGCTGCTGGAGGGAATGAAAGTGAGACTCAAGGCAAGGTGGAAGCATTGAGTTATGTTAGTGATCGGTGAAGGTTCATCAACGAATGCAAGTCATTATTACCGATCTTAACCAGCAATTGAACTAGCGCAAGAGATCAACGGGTCTCGGGTTCAATCCTCGTGTGTTTCTCCACCTTGGCTTGCGTATGACTGGCTACCGACGCCTTATAAACAATAAACTGGCTATTCTAGTCTCCATTTTCTTCGCCGGCAATATTCAGCGGTCGGTTCTTCTACTAGCTTCTGTGTGGCTGCTGGAGGGATCGAAAGTGAGAATCAAGGCAGGGTGGAAGGAGGGAGTTCGGTTAGCGATCAACGAACGTTCATCAACGAATGCAATTCAATATTCCTGATCTAAAGCGATAAGACAATGAGCCCTTGGCATAATGGTTAGTGCATTGTCCCTCTGATCAATGGATCGCGGGTTTTAGCCTTGGTTGACGCAGCATCTGGGCTTGGGTATGAGTGGCTGACGTTGGCTAATATGCCAGAAATGGTCTTTCCAGTATTGCTTGTCTTTGCCGGCAATATTCGGTAGCCTATTTCATAAGTAGCGGTCAGGGGCTCTTTTTGGTGCTCGAGAGTGAGACTGAATGCAGGGTGGAATGAGTGAATTTGGTTAGCGATCGTTGAACGCTCGTCAACTAGTACAAGTAAATATTACCGATCTTAACCGGCAAGACAATAAGCCCGTGGCTCAATGAGTAGACCATTGCAACTCTGATAAACGCATCGCGTATCCAATTCTTGGGTGTTACTCCACCTGGACTTGGAGATGACTGGCTGAAAACGACTAAGAAGCCGGAAATGGCCATTCCAACCTCATTTGTCTCATTCATTTGCCGTTAGCGATCGGTGCAGTTTCATCAATGAGTGCAAGGCAATATTACCGATCTTAACCGGTAAGACAACGCGCCTGTGGCTCAATGTTTAAAGCGTTGGAACTCTGCTCAATGGGTCGCGGGTTCGATCCTCCGATGCCGCACCAACTGGGCTTGGGTATGTCTAGCTCATGACAGCTGCCATGCCAAGATCACTTGCTTTTGCCGGCAACATTAATCTGCCTATTCTAATACTAGCCACCGTGCAGCTGCTGGCGTGGAAGGAGTGAGTTACGTTAGCGATCGCTTAACGTCCATCAACAAATGCTAGTTATGTAATTATTCGTCATACTGACAGCACAGGTACAAAAATGCTATAAGCTATTACCTGTTCTGTCGGTATGGTAATAAATAACGTAGTTTTATGCTAATTGTGGGCTCTTCTCTTTTTTTTACTATTACGGTGTAGCTGATGGACTTTGGCCTGAGAATGTCTGTTCTTAAGGGTTTATTGCTAGTTGGCTCAGTAATTTCATCGCAAAATAAACAAGGACGCTAGTAAGTTTTCAAAAATAAACGTTTGCGTGAAAGGTTTTTAAAGTATGAAAAGTTTGGGCGCAGGTAAAACCGCGGAATCTGGTTAAAACGGCGTAGTTATCAGGTAAACTTAAAGTTCGTGTAAAATTGATGTCCTAACTCATGCAATGTATTATCGAATTTTGCCTGAGTTGATTTACGCACTTTTGGCATTGTTATTTTGATTTGCTTAGTAGATTTGATGCACAAAAACCTATTTCTACAGATCACTCCATTTTAAACCCTTATATAAAGAGGGAAAACAGGCAGGGTTTAGGCGAAATCTGAGGTCAATGGATAAAAAAATTTCCTACACTATTTAATATCACAGAATGAAGCCTAATGCTTTTTTCATGGTGCTATAAAGGATCAGTAATATAAGCAATAACGCTTTTGAATAAAGCCCTTTTAGAACTGGAACATTTGGTCTTAATTAAATAAAAGTTAAATGAAGGGAAATGTAAGGAATCAAATTGTTTTCGGGAAACTAGGAACAATTGCAACTTTAAAAATTGTTATTTGCCAAATCTTACGTTTGATCTGCGAAAACACAGCAATTAACCTGCAAACCAATATTTTGTCTTAATACGCCAAACATTGAGCCCGTAATCATAAACGCAGAGGAAAAACACCCATGTTAAGTTGAAAGCATGCAATAGGATACGTTTTTCATCATATAGGTTCCACTTTTCAGGGATTTGGGAACCCAATGAGCAGAAGATTAGCAATGTTTGTAAATTTTTAGTTTATAATCGGGCACCCTGGTGTGCATGTGCAATCTAATAAAGGGCTATCAAAATAAACAAAATGTAGGGAAAAACGCTCTAATGTGAAGTAAAAAAGTGTTTTTTTTCAAAATATTTTCAGCTGAAAACGCATAATCTTTATTTAGGGAAGTCAAAAACGTCCAAAATTTCACATTTTGCCCTTGACTTGATCTTGTCAAAAGGTAAACTGCACCTACATTTGTCAGTTTAATACCAAATCAAAGCAATTTTAAATGAGTTACATATTAATAGCAATTTTTAAATTGATTTTAGGCATGTTAAGTGTCTACATTTGCTGGAGATTTTCATTTTTTCTCAGGAACGAGTTTTTATGTTTAGGTAAATGTACAAAGATGATGGAAATGGCTACCTGCATTAAAAAGAATACCAAAAAGCTCACAAATTCAGAACGGAATCTAAATTTGTGGCAGTTTGCTTGAAAACGCACTGTTATAATCAGATTTTTTCAAACCGATAATTTTCAGCAGCGGTCAGCAGCGATCATGTTTCAGTTTAATTAATATATTCTACAATCAGAAATCTAAATAATGACAAGGTTTTTAAAAATGCAAATACTTTATTTACCATTTAGAATATAAACTCTATTTGAAAACTGATTTTTTAAAAGCATTTTTTGTATAACAGTTAACTTGAATTTAAACAGTTCATATCACATACAGTTTTAGAAATATATCAGTATGCTGAAGAAGTATTCACTTTGTTTAAATGATCCTACCTTCTCTCTAGGCCTCTACGATCGGTTTCTAAGGCTGACTTTACAAGCGGAGATCAAAGCACACAAAGTTCTTGCCAGTTAAATAGATGAAATTAAATCCTTTAAATAACTACGAACCAAGATGAACCATTTCCCAAAACCCCACAAATAAGGCCCTGTGTAACCATCCGCATATTTTCTGCTTTATATATGTATTTATACGAACAGTGAATAAATATCATATCACTATTCAGTCACGGTTTCCAAACTTTGTTTACTATTCGGGTCCGGAAGTATATTTTGCCCGATGTCATCAAGCTACCGGGGATCAGCAGATACCGTGAATAATGCAGTTTCATAATATCACTAGTGCGGACAATTAATCGTAACATGGAGCTGTCACCACCATAGATGGATTTATATATCATTAAGGGAAACAAAAACTGACGTTTCAGTTTCCAAAATTTATGGTTTCCTCAGTTCAAACTTTTGCCAGTCTGAGATTCCGGTTACGCCCCTTGGCCTGCCAAGCGCATTACTTACAACACTTCCCCCAGAAATGCGTGATCACAGTAAATAAAAACGACCCAAGTTACAAACTTATGGTGGTCTATCTCAAAAATTCAAGGCCTATCTTTCAGAAAACTACTGGTTTAAGAGCGCAAGCTTGGGGGTTAGCATTTATGACAAGGTGGATCATAGGTACAGCGAATTGGAAGGAAACGATCTTGATTTGTTACTCATTGCCATGCGAGTTTTCATCGAAAAAGACAAGAACAAGCAACTGCCTTACTATGAATTACGACAGACGGGGTAAAAGTTTTGTAGGTTGCGCCAACTACCTAATTAACCACCAGTTGGCAAAATAATCGAAGGTGAATGAAAAGTACGCAAGATTCCAATCATACTGCACCAGACAAGAGTAAAAATCGGAGAAGACGTAATTTCCCGAAGCATTTGTCTTGGATATTGCTGTCCGAAAACCTTGTTCTCCCGATCACCACAGTACCTCCAAATGCAAGGATAAGCGCCATTACGGAACTTAGTTTCTGGTGAAATTCTTACGACCAAAGACCATTTCAAGCATCAGATGTATCATTTTCCTGAACGCTTTCTTCTTAGGTCACCAGATCTTTGCATTAGGTAAAGGCTTCAAGTACGACCGGCTGACGGCCTCCATTCTGTTCCGTTTAAAATTGAAGGCTCTGAAATGCAAATCCGTTGGCATTTTCGACGAAAAAAGTTACCATCCACCTACTGAACCCGATACGCTGTTCCGAAACGATTAAGGACCAGTGATTCCAGGAGTTATAATACCGCTTTTGGTCTGATTTCAGAAATCAATGAATCGACGGACGTGCCTTACATTCGCTCGTAACATGTTTCTTTAAACATTAAACACTCTATTCGGTCGCAGAATCGCTAATGTATTGCGTGTCCTGGGAAACCAAGGTATTGAGACGTGCAGTCAAAATGCCATGATCTCGTGTTAAGTAAGAATTGCTTTGACTACCTGACTGTGAGTTGCATATCAGAATTTAGAAATTTTCGACGCCATTATCACCCAATCCTATTTATATTTCACCTCCTTCGTGACCGCTTGCACTGTCTCTTAACACCCCAAAGAGACTGGATCCCAAACGGCAGCCAAGTAAAATCTCTGTTCCATGACTGAGCCCTTCTTCGCGCCAACGGCTTTCCAGAGCTGATCTTTTCGCATTATGAATTCCGACCAGTAGCTTGACTTCGCGGCAGCGTAGCTAATTTTCCGAACACACTGACAAATCGTTGAGCATTTGCACGATCGTGGTATTTTGATGGTAGCTTAAGCAATAATCGTGGCGAACTCAAAATACGTACTGGGTTCCGCACAGTAAACAGTGAAGAAGCCAAACGCAAGATAGATAATTCAGGGGATAATTGTTAAAAAATGAACACTGGCAATATTTTTATTTCTTTATTGTTGAAGAAGGGTATAAAATTCAGCGCAAAGATAAACATATATACTTTCTGGAGAATAAAAGGACTTTCTTCGGGTTAGAATAATGCCTCTTATACGTCTGGAAATTTATTCTACCATGGCAAAAGTTTGAGCTTCCGTGAATGGGCCGGTGTAAGTAAGCTCCTGTTTGTTCACCAGCGGTGGTCATTTTCTCTTGCGCGGCAATTAAATCTTATGCTGGAATGTACCAATTTTGTGATTGGCTTGCATGTTTTGGTAGATGGCACCATCCATGGACTACACTGGCATATACTTTTAAAAACAACACTCCTCTTAAACGTTCTATCTAGCTATGTAGTGTCTGCCTAGCTGCAAACCGTCAGATTAGCAGAATTTATAGTTGCGGATTTAGGTTTTTTAAATATAACTCGTTGCTCATTCGCACTTAACTACGACCTCAGGTCTCTCCTGCTGAATAACAAATTGACTGTACGGTTGAGGTCCAGTACCTAATAAAGTTAACTCCCTTCGGAAATACAACAGCTGCGATTAGAGTTCCGAGAAAAAGTCATCAGATTTAACAACAGTATCGAGTATTCGCATTTCAATTTTCAGAACAAAAGGACGCAAATTTAGCCTGTTGACTATATGATTCTGGTGCACTTTTATGGGCCGGTGGAAATTTCAAGATTTACGGTCTACTACTTTGCAGAGAATGCAGTCAATTAATCAAAAGCAGGCGGCTAATTTAAAAATCCGCGTTAGGCTACATTCATCCGGATCGTGAGAGAGCACCAATGACGCACTTCACCAAAGTGCGAACGATTGACATTCCGCAACTGTCGGCATCCTTGCACTGTCCGAGGTAACACCAGTAGTAGCAACGCAACGGACGGCGACGTGTGTCGCCAAATGCCCTCAAAACTGACGAGATGCGGCAACTGTTACAAATTCTTAGGGGAATAGTCTCACAGTCAGAAGGAAAAGTTGCGGTAAACAGGACATCAACTAGGCATACGCCGGTGTCCAGCCAGCTTTCGCTGGTAGCTGATGAAGACTTTGAGAATCAAGTTTCTGAGTTAGTGACACAGCCATCATAATTTAATTTAACTAAATACCAGCGAATATGCAGTAACTTTTCATAACTACTGTCAGTTTAAAGTCTTCTTTAGTGAGGACTTGTTCAGTGGAAACAGGAAAATTGACGGGGAAACTTCGAAGGGTAACCACAAATCATTTTAAAATAATATTGCAATGCCGAATCTGAATTTTGGAAGATTGTGCTGAGGGCTATCATTAACTGTTCATAAGATGCGTGGATGGCGCGTAGTTGAAGGTCCTTTAGTAAAGAATTGCTGTGAAATAAACAGACAATTAGATCTGATATGTAAGCGCCCTGGTCAGGAATGCTGATATTATCAGGGTGCTGAAGACTGAGCTTTGGCACGCCAACCCCCATCAAAAATACCTTGACGATGTATGAGAAACACTTTAACGTTAAAACAAATGAGCCAAAATGGAGCAAGTTCGCTCGCCGCTTCAGTCTTCTAGTTTGGAGCATTTAACCCGAAGCGTAAGGGAGAAAACTTGTCAACCTACGAAATATGTGTTGCTGGTTGATTTTCACAGTTCATCCATAGAGATGGTTCATATGGCCCCGTGACAGAGCAGGCGAATAGGAAGCCAGTGCTCTAAGTAAATGAGGCTGCGAGGCCCTGATCGGGGTCCCTGAGTTTAAACCATCTGTGATAAATTCACGGTTCCTGTTCAGAGCCCCATAGCACAGTTGGCTAAAGCGTTGACAGTACACAAACCTTGCAGTTCCTGTCATAGTTCGAATCCCGCCGACGTCAGGGAGTGTTTTAAATTTGGCCAAATGAGTTACAATGACAGTTGGTAGCGGGCAAAAACCGAGATCCATGATTCATGATTCAGGCTAAGGTTTCCGTGAAAGCAAGAAATTCATCTGCGCTTAAATAGTTTGTAAGGGGAAATATTTAGTCAGGACAAGGCCTTGGACACCGGGTGTTCGCATGTTGACAAGTCCCTTAAACCTGCCATCCAAAACCTCATTTCCATCTACGCCATTGCATCGCGAT
Source organism: Schistocephalus solidus (assembly GCA_017591395.1). Classification (NCBI taxonomy): domain Eukaryota; kingdom Metazoa; phylum Platyhelminthes; class Cestoda; order Diphyllobothriidea; family Diphyllobothriidae; genus Schistocephalus; species Schistocephalus solidus. The sequence continues at coordinate 82,099 of WEDG01000311.1, read as the reverse complement.
AGAGGAATATTCAGCTCACAATGGTATTGGCAGAAAAAAGCAACATGTGTGATACAAAATGTACAAGACAAATAAGTCAAAATATGAACTAAGAGACCAAGAGCTGCAATTGCAGAAAAATAATAATAACATGTTGAGTTTAAAGATGCAGAATTAGTGTTGCTTTTACTTGAATAGGGATTCAATTGACCAGTTCAGAGTGGACGAAGTGTTTGCTCTTGACGTAACACAGAGGGAATAGAAAAGTAATCTATTTTGTTTTCAACTAGATGGAAAACTGAAGCACGTACCCAAATGACTACATGGGCCTGCTGCTCATCGCGTATTGACACCAGTTCTGTCATTGTTAAAATAATACGACCAAAAAAGGCTTGAGGGATTAGTCACTTGGAGCTATAAAGATGTGCCAAATTGGTAAATGAGTCATTCAGAGTAAGCGCATGATTTTGCCCAGGATTTGGCTGCAAAAACTTTTAAATGCGTTTTCAAATGTGAAGCCACTTTAATACCAGGCCGTAGGCGCAAAAAATGCGTTTCTTGACTTTCAATTTTATCAGTACGGAAGAGCTTCTACTTTTGAAGAGGAAAAGCCCATCCTCTATTCGGAGCATATTAAATCGTTCCAAAGTGGCGGAGAGATGCATACGGAGCTGATAGTGTATGCAGGCGCACAAAGATCCCTTATCAGCTAACCGGGGAACCAAATCCTCTCGTTATATGAAACGTCGCATTTCAAAACTGAATAAACTATCTGTCGCACAAAAAGGGCTGATAGCGTCTATCTGTCTGGTCTAGAAAGGGCAACCACTTTTGTCATGTGCTCTATGTGTAATTCTGTACGTCATTCCGTACTTGAATTTTGATCAATGGCTTTGCATTGGCCTTAAAAAATCAGCAAACGTACCGTAAACCATGCACTTCAGAGGCATGTTGTGTAGATAACTATAGACATTACTGTGGACTGACATACTTGTACGACTCCTATAACAAGCGACTGAAGAGGGAAAATAGCAACTTTAAAAAATAAATAGTTTAGATGTTTTCATTAAAATGCCTGGTGTATGAGTTATGTAGGTGAACATAGGGGTTTTTCTCGCCACCCATTGCGCATGTTGCTTTTCGGATGCTTGAAATTGTTGGTTCTTATTTGCTACGGTTGACTACACCATAACGATTTTATGTGATTTAAATAATTCTATTAACTGTACAAGTGGATAATCGATTCAGTCGTATAATTTGCGCATTTTGAATTTGCAGCCAGTTTCCAGCTGTATTGTTCATAGGCAACGTTCTCAGTCCATAAGCCAACCATTTGCGTTTCCAATCTGAATGTACCACAGGTTCCGTCTCAGTAGGCATCTAACGTGTTTGACTCCATATTACCTCTGTCGTTGGGAGGGCCTTTTTGACTGAAAATTCTTAGCATCTCATAATGAAAACGGGCGCTGTATATGTTCTGACTGGTTGTTTTGGAGTACTTGAGGCTAATAGTCTGCAGGTCCCAAAGAAAGATAAACACCAGCAGATAAACGCATATATATATATATATATATATATATATATATATATATATATATATATATATATATATATATATAGTGCTTGCCCCCTTAACGGGCCACGTGGTAGATGCGTTGGACCAACAAGGGGGCCACATCAGGGCACGGCATGCGTTTTTCGGGTTGTGCTCCGCTAACAAATGCCGAACATGGGAGGTGTGGTGGCACGCATAGGGGCGACTAGGACTTGGTGGACCCAGCCGCGCCAGCCACCTGCGTCCTCTCCCGCCTCCGGTCTTCTTGACTCTGTCTTGACACCGGGCTCAGGTGGGGGAGGAGGAGAGAGTGCAGTAGCTGCAGCGCAAGGCAACTATCACTTAAAACTAATTCATGCGCAAGTCACCGTCCCTGCTCCACCCTTCCATGGAGCATACGGTGGACATCGTCGGACTACGACGGTCGAACTATATATATAGTACACAGGTATGTTGCTAATGGCGCAACAGGCAAGATGCAGACAGCTGTTTCACGGTTTTTAACGATCATCCGTACGTCATACGCCTTGTGCCCTGAGGTATATACACAAGTCAAAAAGCACATGACACTCTCTGATGCGGTTTATATGTTGACCTATCTTATAACAATGGTAGCATTGTTTCATCGTAATCTACTTTGTCGAAAATAGCTGTTGAACCTCTTTTGTCCACAGGAAAGATTTTGATACTTTTTATCTGTTTCGAGAGATTTTAGGACTTTTCTTTCTTCGGTTGCTGGTACTGAAAATGGATTTAAGTTTTTTATAACATGTACCGTGTAATTTCGAATTGCGAAACGTTCATCTTCTGTAAGAGGTTTCGTTGATATAAGGGACTCAGTGTTCACAAGAAAGTCCAGGTCTTCCGAGTCCAAAAGCTTGCATTTTAATCCCTTCGAAAGTAAATGTTCTTCCCTTATTAAAAGGCTTCTCGATGACAGACTTATTAATCTTTTGAGCAATTCAGGTTTGAGTAAGATTTTTGGGAAATGGCCATCCATTTCCACATTCCTCTCTTCTTCCGTAGTTCGATGTTAAACACACAGGTAATGGTCTCATTAAGAGACTTAAATAAGTGTGAAGAAAGTTTATCTTTGCAGAACTGCAAGTATTGCAACTTAGAAGCAACTTATATATATATATATATATATATATATATTGAATAACAGAGGTGGTTTGCATCCCGAGATAGTATAATAAAAAGAAAAATGCTCTTCGGGAAATGGAGTTTTACTCGTAAATTTTTTTCAAGTTGGTGACACCAACCCGTCGTCAGACGAAATGAACAGAGGAGAAAGTGAAGTGGCGCGACAGGACAGATGGTGACAAACAAACAGCTGGTGTGAGTGGGTGGTGGGTGGACCAATAATCGGGGCATGTTTTGGGACGGGGGAGGTGAGGAGGGAACAATTACATTGGCTTGTTTGGGAGGGGGAGGTGGGCGGCGAGTAACTACGGCCGGCTAGATTATCGATCCTGTATCGATCATCAATCATATATGATAGTGTGCAGCTCACCAATCTGCTTAAGGAACATGTATGGTCCGTTGTGCCCTGGAGCTCAGACTGGAGCCCTCGCAGGCGGTCGCATAGCGACGTGTAGCATATGATGAAATGGAACCGAAAAAGACAAGGGAGACTGGAATGGCCATTTCTGGCTTATTAGCCGTCATCTGCCAGTCATACTCAATCTTAAGTGTGGACCACTTTATCAACATATGCTAAATGTCACTATGCGACCGCCTGCGATGGCTCTAGTCTGAGCTCCAGGGGACAACGGAACATGCATGTTTCTTAAGCAGATCGGTGAGCCGCACACTATCATCATATTCCCGATCGCAACCGACACAGCAACGAGCCCGTGGTTTAATGGTAGAGCGTTCGACTCAATTACCAAAGGTCGTGGGTTCGAATCCCAGGTGTTCCAAGCTTGGGATTGGGTATGATTGGCTGACGACAGCGTATGAGCCAGAAATGGCCATTCCGGTCTCCCTTGTCTTTGTCGGTTCCACTTTATAATATATATATATATATATATATATATATATATATATATATATATATATATATATATATATATATATCAACAGCTGATTGCCTTACTCATGAAATGGATAAATTCGAATTTGAGGTAGTAGCAGGCAAGCATTTTAAGGTGGTAGTTCTGTTTGTTGTATTAAATTAATGCACATAAAACTGTTTATTACTAAAGAGTTCACTTCAGCTCAGTTTATTGATGGGAAAATGGGGATAAATGGGGCATAATCTGAGGTTTCTTGCTTATCAGGACTTACCCTACGCTAATAAGTTCTTTGGATCAAAAAATGTGCTTTTATGTGCAGTACTATGAATGAACATTAATGTAAGCATGAAAATTTTGAATATATCCCTTCGGAGAACAGAAAATTTGTTTTGTTTTCACGTAAGTCATGTGAATGCAGGTTGGAGAGATCACATTGTTTTCGGAAAAGAAAGGGAAGATTGAGTCTACAAAAAAATTTTGCATATTTATGACGTTTTTTATCAAATGAACACTGAACTAAACTTGTGTGAATGTACTTTGTTTTACCTCACCGATAATTAGGACCTTAAACGCGCATATATACAAGACGCGATGGTTCGCCACCACTTTTCACTGTCACGGCGTACGCGAAGCCTGTCAAGACAATTTCGGTCTGCAATTGACTATAAATGAATAAAAAAGTTGAAACGAAAGAGGCATAAGATTGAAATTTCATCGCAAAACCTTAATATATATTCGTCTACTCTCATGTGAGTCTGAACTCTAAGAAATAGACAGAGAAGTAAGGAAATATATCAAAAAACGCTCCAATAGAAAGAGAAAAGCGAGTTCTTTAAGTTTCAGCAGAAATTGTGTCCCTTATTTTCAGCGAAGTCGAATACCCTGTCAAACTTTCCCAGTTTTTCCTTGACTTCACCTTGCATAAACGTTAAGTTCGCAGAGATTTGACAGCGAAACATCTAATTAGAGTGCTTTTTTAAAAAGGTAACTTATTATATAAAGTATTTTTTAACTGATTTTAGGCCTATATTTCCTGGCTTTTGAGGGGGACATTCATTTTTCTTGGCAGCGAGTTTTCATCTTTGAGTGAGTCAACAAATATGACCCAGACGGCCGTCTGCCAATCTCTGGATCCACCAGCAGTCTCGTTGATCAACAATGCCGACTGCTGGAAAATGACGGCCAATGAGACATACATAACCATTTCAGTGTCCATTGTCTTTTTAAGCAATGTTCATCGGCGTGAAAAGTATTAAAATGAAGGCACGTTGAGACAAGACGCAAAACCTTTTGTGCCAAGTTACAAATAAAAAAGCAATATTTTCTTCTGTTTTGAAACATAAAAACCCAAAACTAAAACAAAATACAAAATCGAGACACTTTTAAACATTGGCCAAACACACATCCAGCACAAAGATTTCTTTCTAAAATAGTCCTACATAGGACATTTCTATGTGACCGAAATTTGGAACTCAACGTTTTACCTCTGTTATTCCAATTATCCAATAATATATTATAGTTTAGAAAACAGGACATAATTTTAATCACCGCACGTTATTAAAAAATATTCAGTGCTTAAATGGTGACAGAGTCTGACAGAGCAAAATATGCCCAAAAGTGTAAACTTCACAAGCTCCCTTGGTCTTTCACATGCGTCCTTATGGCAAACGAATAACGACCGAATAACGTAAAGTAAAACGAAATTTATTTGCCTATTGAAAATAAAACTGGTCTTATTTATTATCATGCCTAGTCAATGCATATTTTAGCTAATGTGCAAAACCTTTTGAAATGCAAGTTTTTAAAGGCTTCCAAGGACTACCAGGGAACAATAGGGCCTAATCATGGTGAATGAAAGGCAGAAAACCTGCGATTTCTTGGACGTTTATGCAAGAACCGTCGTATGAAGTTGCAGAAATGACGAAATCCCTGATAAGAAATGGAGAGTGAAGTTGTGAACCTCGGTGTAAATCTGCAGAATTTATAGCTGCTTGTCAGGTTACCGACTAGGACGTATGTAACTCAATAACGCGGACCGAAAGGTGACGCTGGTATTATATTTCATCGTGAATTAAAATAGATTAAAACCCTTGCTCTTGCAGTCGAACACGTGCGATAACAGAGAATGCATTCTTTGCGCGGAGATGGAGCACTTAGCATTAAAACTGGAACACAAAGTTATCTTATAAAATGTACCAGCCTGTGAATCGTAAGTAACCAGAGGCCGGAAACAGGTCATTTATCACTCTTCCCCCAAAAATTCGTCTTACTTAAAAAATCTTTGCTGCCTTTTTGGATTAAAATAAATAAAGAAGCAAAACTTGGGTTGCAGCACACTTCAGAGCAAACATCTTAAGGATTTTTGAGTTATTTTTAAATTCAGGAAATAACGTTTGGAGTCTAAAAAATAAAAAGAGAATGCATTTATTCTATATGCAAACGACGCCTTAAATTTGGCCCAAAGCTACACGCCAAAATTGGAAATCAATATAATTGTGGCCGACATAGTATTCATGAACGGATTGCACATAAAATAACACTGTATACACTACCAAACTTCTTAACAAATGTTAACTCAATTTAAACGGAAAAATAGTCAATACCCCACAATAGTCCTGGTTTTCACTGATTTGATCTTAGGGTGAAAAAGTAGCTCGGAATGACATAATGTCACATCTAGTTGACCTATTCCTGCCTGACATCCAACAATGAAAAAAGAGAGTTTCATTTCAACTGAAGTTGAGCGTCGGCCAACCAATAAATAAAGACATCCACTTCGGGGTGTTAGAAATGGCAATATGGGAAATGGACTTGAATAAGGATATGGAAAATAGTTGTCGTTAATCGAACTTTTTTCCTGGCAAAAATATTTTGCAATCGTTATTGCGGAAACATTTTCTGATTGGCGTATTGTGACATGATTCAACGTGTTTAAATGTTATAAGATACAAAAATTACGTGGACAAAGGTTCCACGAATGCACCTGAAAAGCACAAAGGCTTAAACATTTAATGTAACTTTCAAGGAACAACATGTGAGAATTCAGCCAGTTATTCAAGTTTTGGAAGTGCGAAAATGATACAAAAGAAGAATATATGCAGATATTCGTATAGGACAAATTAAACTTGATGAACGCGGATGGTAATTTTGATGGCAAGAATTTTATCTATTAATTGAAGGCATGGAGCTCAAAGTTGGCTTTTTAGAAACCAACATTTGCGATGAGAAAATGAAATCAGAGGACTTTACGGTGAAAACGAAAGATTCTTTATATATTGTTGATTTGCTGCTCTTTCTGCTGTAAGCGCACATTCAAAAATGCTTTAGATTCGCCAAAGTGAGAGTTCTGGGATGAAAGTGAGAGAACTGTAAGTTGCTCACCAAAACAGATTAGCATTTTTGTTGACATTTTTAATAGCTTGGCCGGCTCTCCATGGTCAACGCGTTTACTGCCCCTACCGATCAGAGTTTTCAATGATTGGACGTACTTGTCAGTTTTGCAGTAATCGGTTGTTTCATCGTTCAATGCCCTAAATTTATGGATGTTTGTGTAGGTTGATGGCTACTTCAAACAAAGTAACCGTACTCTAATGGATTTCCCTAGTCAGGCCTGATTGTTCGAACACTTGGTCTTTACCAAGAATCAACCAAAATTTTGGGTTAATTATGTCGATGACAATTTTGTAATTGTCAAAATATCTGACATTCAATATCTCAAAGATTTACTGAACTCTGTGGATCCAAATACTCAATTTACAATGGGAGCTTAAAAAACAACCAACTTCCTTTCTTTGAGTTCGTTGTGGGCCAGTGTGCGACTGAACTACTACAACCTACAGTACTCAGAAAAGCTACCAGCACAAAGCAAATGCTAAAAATCAACAATCATCACCACCTGTCTCGCAAAAGTAGCTGCGTCCGGACTCTATTCCAAAGAGTTGAAACACATCGCTGTGCGTCAACGGACACAAGAGTTGAACGACAGGGACTTTATGAGCTCTTCTGAGCTAATGCACACCCGGGCCCTTATATCAAACAAGTGAACAGACGATGGCCAAAGAAACAATAGCTGAAGTCTGGTGAGCCCAATTTTTCAAAAAGTATCCGATACCGTCTTTCGGCTCTAACAACACTCCAGTTGAAAATTCATCATCATGTGATTCGACATCAGGGCAGAGTGCCACCTAAAGAAACCTCCACAGTTGTCTATTAAATATGTTGCAATGATAGAGCCTGCAACTATGTCGAGAAGACTGGACGAAAACTAGAAACCCGTCCACATGAGCACAAATTGGCCGCTTGGAGGCAAGACCTAAAGTCACAGCTTGATACAAATTTTGAGAGACTGGCCATTTTTTTAGATTCAAGGAGCAACCATCATAGGCCGAACCACACAGAAAGCAAAACGACTTACGCTTGAGGCATAATACTCAGATGCTAAGACAGGATGGTCAAACCGAACTTATTGAACGCGAGCGAGGAGGGCCCCGCGATGAATCCACCGGAAGCGGAGGCAGGATTACAAGCAACCTCCATTGAGGTGACGATGTGCAACATTAATGTCCGTCAAATTACACTAACATCCATGCAATAGCCGAGGTGGTGACTGCGAAAAAAGTCCATCGATCCAAGGCCGACAATTACGGCCAATCAATCAAAACTCTCATCGAGGTTGGCAGTAAAGGCTTTGAAAATGGAAAGCCGGCCAAACTATCCAAAACGTCAAAGAAAATTCAATTCTGCTCTGGCGTGCATCTTAAAGTTCTCGTGTAAATTTATTGGACTCAAATAAATGTGGAGATAACTTATGAAAACCATGGATACTTCATGAAAACAGGATGCCTTAGGCTTCAATACGAATGCTTTGCTACATTACGAATTTGTGAACCATGAGCCACAGTACCAAAATTATCGAATAGCATTTGTTCTATCATTATTCAAAATCCCCATATTTAGCGAATATAAGAATATCATGGACGTTAACCAAACAGTCCTGGCCATAATGATGGCCAAATATCAGACGAACTGGTTTTCTTGGTTATCGTGTAACGTAACCTATATTATAAGGTGAATTGGACGCCAATGATTCCTTTGAAAATATTTTAAAACTAGGAGTGCTAAGCATATTAGCAGATCCATACACAAGTTAACCTTAAAACGTTTTCAGTTTATTGCAAGATTATTATCTGCCAGTTAATGCATATTTTGATAACACCCAGGAAAACGATAAATGATATTGGCAAATGAAATACAAAATATTTCTTTAAGAAAAAATGTTAATAAGACCGGCTGCCTGTCCACATTAGGAGATTTAGTTATTTAAAAAGCTGATTCTTAAGGTTCAAGCAACGTTAGGGTAGAGCCTAAACTATTATGAAGAAAGGAAGTCTATGTGAGAAGATATTTTATTTTAGAGCCTTCAGACATTTATTCGTCAAGGAGGTTTCCACTGGCAATCGGCAGTGTAGGTCAAAAAAGACAAGTGCTTCAAATATATCTTCAAGATTAATTCAGACTCTCTGGCGGTTGTCCCACGAGAAATTAGAAAGGAATATTTTGGGGAAAATATCTGTTAATTCGGCCAAAATTATTTACTTATCATTGTTTTCTTTAGTTCTATCTACCTGCCTGACGCATTATTTTAGAAATTTTGCGTTCTCAGACACTTGGATCCAAAAATAGCCTAATAGTTTCTGCACCCTACTTATATATAAATTTTACTTTTAATAAAGCGATTCAGGACCGCACATTAAAAAAACTTTCGGGAACAATAGGTCATTGGCTGTGACGGTAGATGAAGTAATTAATAAAATAAAATGAAATTGGCAAGAAATTGCCTATTATGCACATGTCATGCTTTTCTCTTCCCACAAAATAAGTGGATGATTTCCAAAATAATACAGGCTAATTTATAAATTCGCAAACAGACGGCAAAATTTCAAATGAAAACTAAAAGTTATGTTAAAGCACATATTTGGTTCAGGTTTGAAATAATAACGCATGCAGATTAGAAGTGAAGTAAAAGAAGAACAGCATGTTAACATGATAACAGTTACAAAATATAAGCACTTACCGGATTCGTTTTCGCATATAATACCCCATAATTAGGTCAGACAGATAAATAGGATAGTTGTCTACGGTGGAATAATCTACATAATTATAAAATTTTTTATCAAGCCGTTCGTGTACTGCAATGTTTCCTTGCCCTGTGTCATTCAAAAATGTTTTAATCCAAGGCTTTGGGAAGAAATGAGAGCAAGTTGGAAACTACAGATGAATAGAATGACTGTTGTCGTTATTTATTCATAAATCTCAAGTCACAGCTCATTTCCACGAAGTATAAATTGTTAAGAGAGGTTACTGTCGTATCAACCGCGTGCTAGTTGTTTCGCGATTCCCGGGCCTCAGTCTAGTACCATATGTACTGACCTCTCCACCCAACAGTCGATGCTGAGACTGTGTTTGGCTTTCGCTAGGGAGGGTGCTAAAGAATACTCTTACCAACGCCGATGTCCATTGGGCAGGTGGTTAAGCATTTTTTACGCCAACATACAACACGGGTGATGACATTTCAGCGATTAACGAGACGAATGCTGGTCACCCAGCCGTCATCGCATCAGAGAGCAACCATCCTCGATAAAGGCAGGTGTTCCTAATCGTCATAAGTTCATGGTTGAACATTGACTGCATCATATAAATACAGCAACGCCTTACGCAGAAGCTACCCATAGTTGACGCTCTCTCCGATTATGTGTTTGAACATGAATGCAAAACACCAGGTCAATGGGTTGCTTGTTCTAGCAATCTCGTGTGCCTCCTGTGTTCACTTATGGACGAAGTCAGGTCAGTTGCAGTTCAAATCGTTAAGTACGCATTGGGTTTAGGAAATGTTTTATGTATACCTTCGTATAAAATCAGTAAAAATGCAGCATACGCTTGCTTAAATTAATAAAACACACATGAACTTAACGGGCAACGCTTTATACAACAAGGAACGTCTGTTCATGACCAACAAACAACATACTCCAATCAATGGGTTTTAATTTATTTGAAAAGTCAATTCGGCAAACACGTGTTTTCAGTAATTTATCACCAGGCCTTTACAGTTACAAAGAGCATGAAAATATGAGCGTGTAGAAGATTTATAAATGTTTTCTTGTGAGTTATCCTTTTTCTCACACCATCCACATGACATGGTCGGCATGTGGAGGTCTTTGGAATTGGAAAGGTAGGCTGCGTGATGTTTTTAGGTCAAGGATTGTGCAGTGAGTGCCAACTGCACTGTCCGCAGAGGGTGGGAAAAACGAGTGATCACTGCCTAGTCGGCATCAGCTACGACAGAGAGAGCGCCTGTATTAGCGTCTTCCCACAGCACTAGATTCGCTAGACATGTAGCCACGGTCTCGGCTGTTGTTAGCACCCATTAGCGTAGGCCCTTAGAAAAGTTGGTTTGTGTCCTGTAAACAACCTAAAGAGGGCTTATTTGGATCAAATTGGTAATTGATATCAACAAGGTGTGCGAGAATAGTCGAAATTGACCTAGTTTTGCTTTTATTTTACAAATATTTTTGTAATCTTGAGAGGCTGCTTTTGAGTTACTGGGAATTTTGTAGCCCATTGCATGGCTCATGACGTAAGTTCATTGTTCACATCCTGTAGTGCCGAGACCTGCAATTTTGCCACATGTTTTCGACCGCAAGCAGACGGAGGAGTAGGAACGCTGAATCCAACTTCAAAATTGGTAATGAATGTGTCGTATACTAAGCTACTCAACTTACGACTGACTTTAGGTCTAAATATGTCTATGGTCTATTTCTGATGAACGCAGTAATTACCAAGCTTCAGGGCGTACAGCAACCTTGTTTAAATAAGTTTTTCAATGCCTAAGTACCTCGTAAACAACGACCCCTTGTCGATAAATTGGCCGAAGAAAATGATTTGCAGCTCAAACTAATGAATTCATAATGCGTATGTATTTACAAAAAATGAATCCGACGTTTCAGAAAAGCAACTGACACTTTTTGACCTTAAACAATTTATAATGTCGAGGTAAGTGTTTATGTCCCACTAACAATGACATAATTTCCGTAATAAACCTTTCTTTTTCAGGTGCAACAGACTATCAAAGCGAGTGAGGTGCTGACTAAATCAGATTGGGTTGAAAGTGCTTGAGTGGAATTTTGAGGTTTCCATTCTAGTTCAGCGCACTCCATGAACGCCTTAACTAAACAGAGCAAATGGCTAGTAGAAAGATAAAAAAACCTTATTCAAGGCAAAAGTTTCTGAAATTATTAAGTACAGGACATGGCTTCAGGTGATTCGGACATGACTTTTTAGGGTCAGACCCGAAAGTTCAATGAACATTTGGGTCGAAGATAATCAACCGCTGTGGAATAACCACATAATGCCCATTCTACAAACAAATAGTACTACAAGTAGTATGAATTTTTATATGTCAAAGAAATTATACCGTACTTCCGACATAGGTAGTAGCTAAAAGCCCAGACAGTGTTTTGTCGATGTTTTTGCTGCTGCGTGAGGCAACACTGAAGAATTTAGCTCTTCAGTGGTTCCCTCAGCGTTCTCTATGCGGTTTGTGGTATATATAACTTTTATATCCGAGAATTTTACAGGCTGATCTATGCATCAGAATAAGTCTGCATGGCAGTGCTCTCTGTCGTTTTGATGGATAAGAATTTACTGAGACGTAGATGAAACGAATAATATTCTACTCATAAAGCAAACAAGCCCTCTTGTGAAAACTGCTTGCGACGGGACTTTTACTTATGGATTATACGTCCATGAGAGTTTATAGCGGACCATGTTACTCTTCATTCTTTTTGCGTACCGTATTTTATAATATTTGTATTTCGATGAAGTAATAAGTTAATTTATAGAGGCAATCGATGAACCTGTAAAAAATGAATTGAATACAAGAGAATCAAGCAGGCGTCTCCATTAGTAGGCGATCATAAGACAGTTATGTGGATTCGCGCGAAAATCTTCCAATCGAGTCTTGCTACTTTGTTTCGAAAAGAGTGCGTTGTATCGAGCTTGCCAACAGCCATTTAATTTGAAACTCTAACTTTAATTTAGATAAATTTGAAAGTGCAGTTTCAGCTTTGACCAGTGGTTAAAAGTATTTTCTGAGGACCTGCGAATTCTTCTACAAGGTTTATTTGTTGTTTTCATAATCAATCAATTCGAAGAGCATTGTATCTGACACTCACAAAAGACATCCCGTACCAGGGATTCAGTATAATTTTGCGAACATCTTCAGTCTCAACAGCCACCACCCCACCCGAAAAATGAACTTTTAAAAAACAATTTCTGCTCATGGACTAAGAATGAATACTAATATTTGCAATTAACCTATAGGTCTTCATTTCTTACGATGATCGCAATATATTTTCACTGTTATACGACAATAGTGAAAAAATCTGGTACATTAAAATACATAAAACTATGTTCGTTCTTTCCCTGGTAATTTATTCTATGACAAGGAGTTTTCCTTGAAATAAAACTAGGGGTAAATGGAATAAATCTTTTTATCCATTTCAGAGGCCTGTCATGTATTACCTTGTTCTAGCTAGAAGCCCAGATACGCGTGTTTCGCCGATATTCTGAGGGGTGGGCTCATCAGTGGGTCCCCCAATTTTCCCTTTGTGTCGTCGGATATATATTACATTTTTGAAATTACAGCTCTTTAATTTATTAAGAACTTAATTTTCTAGCTTGGCACCGATCAGTTTTATTCAAAGTCTATAGACACAGGCCAAAATTTGATATGAATATTTAGGCCAAAGCCCATCAGGCACCACAGAATACCAGCTTCATATTCACAAACGACCAACAGGCAGTCAGAAGTATCACTTCCATACTGGAATTGTTTCTTTCCAATCAAAAAACACTCGACTTACGTCTTCTAGCAGGTTGGATTTACAAAGACCCTTATTCCGGAATGAGTTGACAATGCCACAAAACAATAACCAATTTCCTTAAAATGGGAGTTGTTCATTTTCTTGTTTACAGGACACATAGTGAAACGTTCTCATGCGACGGTGGACTTTTTCACGAAGTCGATAATTTTGATGGATATTCATGCATGCTAAAGATGCAAAGATACATCCATCAATCCAAAAACGCCCACGCATAATTTATGCTGTGTTTCTTGCACCCCTATTTAGAAGACAACTTTGCGTAATTCGTCGTGCGACTGAGTTTACCAAGCACCCTCTACACTAAATTTATGTCCATCTTCACAAGTGCACGGAGTAAAAGTTGCTTGCAAATTAAAGGTAAGATTCTATTTTGAGGGTAGGCCGTACGTTCAAAAATATAAAATAATGAACGACGAGGTCTACCAACATCACTTGGATATCCAAGCAGTCAATCATCAAACAAGGACTGTAAATATATCCAGCAGTTAAAAGGCAAAAATATCCATGCAGCCTGGCTTCGAGCAAATGTCCGTTTTTCCCTCTGTCATGCTGGAAAGGCACTTGAGCTTACCTGAGGGACAAAAAAGCGCAAAACAGGTTTAGGAGAAGGAAAAAACCGCAGCGTAGCTAAGCAGCGGATATTCAGTAAGTTCAGTTGAGTGATTGCTCTTGCGGCAACGAGGTTTGAACTGTATTGGCAATGTGAACGATGCTCATGATTCAATAGGGAAAACATTGCATAGAGTCATCGTAGAAAACTTTGCGACAGACCATCTGTTTATTAGATCAGTTTTCCTGACAGAATGAGTGCTATTAACTAAAACAAGTCACCATTTGTTCAGTTATTTTACCCTTATGAAAAGGAAAGGTAGATTCAACGAAGAGAAAGTTCCTTGGGAACCCAATAATAGGCAGGTGATGGTAAGAAATGTAAAATGTGTGTTGTGAACAAATTCAGAATAAAAGTGTATAAGAAAATTCCTCATATTGTTTTCCTGCCTTCTTATATGGAAAAAGAATAATGCAGACGATATAAATTCTTTGAAGGACTAAAACGACAGAATTTGTAAAAAATACAAGGAACCAACAACATTTAACCTCCCTATGGGCTGTCATATATCCGAATTAACTGTGTGGCATTTAATTAGACAGTGGGACTAATTGGAGATATTTTAAGCCATTCATAAGGAGATGATGCGATCGAAGAAATAGAAAGTTTGTTGGCAAGCGATTGCATCTCATTTTTGAGATGTTTCCTGGAATTCGGAAAGAAAGACACTGCTGGATGTATTTTGTTAAAAAAATAAAAAAATTGAAATGGTAATTTTTAACAATCATGCATTTTGTCAGGGTTGCCGTCCAATTCATTTTAACTATATATTAGCCATCAAAGCTTTTGCGATATCATGCGCGAATCCAAAAATATCGGTTGATTTAGGTGGCTTGCTCCGAGTTTAATTGCTAATCAGTTTTGTATCCGAATGAATTCCAATTTTATAAAAAAACATTTTCCTCACTTCCATGTTACTTCAGAAGATGATACTAATTCAGATTTTTTTAAAGCAAAGATACCATAGTTTAAGTCTGGCAAAGGCTATCCGAATTCATACAATTAAGATTTAAGATTTCTTGAGTCTTATTTTCAAACGTACGAAATAACTTTATTGCAAGAATTTTCATTAAAAAATGAGCAATAAATCAATTGAAAAATCGCAAATGCAGCATTTTAAGTTATATAGTTAATGCTAGGATAATATATCACACGAAGCCATCAAAGGATGCATTTTATTGGCTTTCACATAGTAAATTCCTACAAATAAAAAAGTTAACATAAGACATTTGGAGCAGACGATTTAAGTAGTAAAACAGATTGAGCTCTTGAACTTTATTAAGGATATCAGACTTTTGATTGTGAAAAAAGAAATTATGGTTGCTGCTGCCAACTGGAAACTTTGAAATTAACTAGAGCCCAAAGTTTTAAGATGGATTCAGCATGATATCGGCACGCCACAATAGGCAGGATAGACATAAGTGAAGGTCACACTTAATTTTTTTAAAGTTTTGCGCTATTTGATTTGTCAAGAGGCGTTGCATTTGACTTATCATTTATTCTTGTCTCTAAAGCACGTGAACCGAATACTGGTGAAGTCATCTCTAACCTGTCAAAAGGTTGACCATAATGACAGCCTCTATCCATACAATGAGTTAAAAAGACAATTCAAAGATAAAAAAGTTAAGTAAAATAATCATAGGGCATGGAAAATAGGTTAAGGGACGGCTCACTTCCACAGATGCAGCACCACCATAACAATCGACGTTTAAACCAGCTGTTTTATCCTAAGAAGTGTGTCCAAAGTTACGCGAAATTGCAAACTGACCTGTATGAATGGAAAAACTCTGACTTAATAATGAGCCATCCTAAGTGAGAGGGATGAATAAGGAAAAATAGGAAAAATATTAAAACGTTGTTAAATAACATTTTTTTGAAAAAGTTAAAGTGCCAGAAACTGAAAAATCACTGAACAAATGGAACTTTGGTAAAAGAAGTATACAAAGTCTATTCATGTAAACAACCGGTCAAGAAAATGATAACTTATAGAAAGACATTTATAAATAGAAATTTATTGTAGGTTGCACTTGCAGAAAGTATGACAATCAGCCAACATCTTCTATTTGCAAATATATTCCCAAACAATTTCTGGAAAATATTTTGTAATTTTTACAGTTTTCGCTTGTTTAGAGTCATGTTTCTGCTAAAGAATAAAGGATTTAGCCTCATTTTGCCAATTAAAACATCAAAAAACTTAAAATATTTCTCAAACGCATATAAAAAGTACCATAAATCGCTGAAAATTCAGACAAAATTAGCAGATGCAAGCCGGTAGTGGCCTTTAAGTGCATCAGAATGTATTTCGGGTCACAACTTCCTTATTGAATAAGCATAAAGATATTTTTAGTTATTGAAATGTCAAATGAAATAGTTTCCGACGGGACTTCCGGGAGTATTGAATTCTTGGGCACTTCTTTTTATGGATATGACCGTTTGGTTTGAATTCGCAGAGAACATGCTCTCAAATAATGGTCCTTTAATTTTTTTTTCGATTTTTATTTTATAGGAAAATTCGCTGATAGATTCCTTTATACTTTCTTCTTTTTTCGGGGACAATTTAAGGAACCTTTTAGAGCATTTGAAGAATTTTACTAATAAAATTCTGTTACACACGAATTCACTTGCTTTGCTCTGTGAAAGGGCGCCGTTTTCACCTTCTTCACTTACTGTAAGTCTCAATTCGGTGACTCAAAATGAACAATAGAAAAGCCAGGAAGAACCTAAAGTTAATTTCGAAACTGCAGCTGCTTTTAATGTTTCGTTTTCAAATAGCATCCAAGCAGAAAATAGCTCTGATACAGAGCTATTTGCATTTATTTCACAGAAGGTCATACATTTGAGCTTCACTAGTTTGTAAATATAATCGAACGTAAACCGATAAATTCCTCATTCCACGACGTAGAAAGATAAGATTGTTGCATTTTAGTTTCCTCGGAAAGTTATCTCAAACCTGGGTTAAGTCAGACTGTTGGAACGTTTATAGCTGCAGACTGGCAATCCCTCAGACTATTTTGGTCGACTTCTCTCAACTACAACGAGATAACCACGTGCAGCCAGTAGTATATTTAGGGTCAAAGGTGAAACCATACTCACAGCACAGGTTCTAACTAAATGCACAGACACGTGCTTCAGCGGTTTTTCTGCCACTGTTTGACACAACTGCGAGAGGCCCAACTTATCAGTGGGTCCCCATGAATTCCCGGCTTGCTTTCTAGTAGATATTTCAGTTTACAAATTGCTTCTTTTTAATTTCCTCAGTACTGAATCGTTAACTTGGTGTAAAAAGTCTATTTGAAGGCTTATGGGCAAAGACTGAAATTTTATATAAATATTTGGGCCGACTGCCCTCAGCCACAGCGAGATAACCGCATTTAACTACCAACAGGCAGCTAATAGTCAAAGTGTTAGAGATGGAACCATAATCACAGCCCTTGTGTTTCACTGGTATTCTGCCACTTCTTGAAACAACTGCGAGGGTTACAGAATTACTGAATACAACGCAACTTTCTTGGCCATCAAATGATTCTTTCCATATATGAATAGCTTTTCAGTAAAATCAAACAGTTGGGTGTATTCAGCTGGCCTCCTAAACAGATCCTGGACAAAAGCCATATTAGCAGACACTTACGAACAACTCCAGCGTCTACGGACACCCGATAAGTCCCTGTTACAAAATTTCATCTCAATAAAAATGTTAAGGTTGACAAGTCCATTGAAGTTGTAAATTAAAACATACTGCTGAATAGCCTTGGCTGGATAAGACGTATTCAGTTTGGCATTTTACCAAACACGGCTCAGGCAGATTACGTCGCATGATGATGCAGTTTCGCACTTGCTGGATCACACTGGTAATAACTACAACTAGAAAAGCAACGGCACTCACCTACTCAGCTGGGGAAAGTCAAAGCATTATCTGCGATGAATGTTGACGTCGCTAATTGTGATAGAAACTGCACAACTTGTGAAAACACGTCTCCTATCTGAGGCTGTCTCTGATGATTGATTCACTTGTGAATCAGAAATGGAAGTATAATAAAACCAAGCATTTTGCCTCCGTAACTGCCTTCTGGATCTCGCATATTTGCTTCCACAGGTGTAGTTACCAGAATTTGTGCCGGATTGTAAACAGAGACGATGGAAGCTGACTTGGGTAGGAGAGGCTTCCACCGAACCGTCTTTTTAACTCAAAAATTCTATCAAACAACGCAGCGAACAAATAAAGCTAAATAAATTCCTACTTTCAGGATGGTTCCGTCTTGAAACACCGGCAACATCCCGCCTGACTGCATGAAGCTATCAGAATAACTGTCTGAGGTCTGTCATTGAGTGATTCATTTTACTCTTAGAATAATTTAAATCAAGGTAACCCTCAGTTATCAAATTCTGGACAACTCTCCGGAACAAGGTTTGACTTTGTTTAAAAACTGTCCCTTTCGGATCCATTTTTCAAGTAGTCACCTTTGACCTGTGAAAGTACAAAAAAGCTCACTGTAGGGTGACATCTAAAAAATGCGCTTAATCTCTTGTCCACGAAGCTTATGATCTAAGAGAGCGATGATACTGATAAGAAGGAGTGAAAGGTCAGGAGCTCAATACTTTGTCAAATATTTGGATAAGGGGAAATTTACATCTCAAACCCAGCCATTTTTGATAGAAAATATACATTTCCAGGCTTTGGTGACCGAGCGGAAGAAAAGGTGGATTGCTACCCAATATGTAGTTATTACATTAATAGTATAACTTAAAACTAGAAGTTGCCTGGAAAAAAGGTTGATATACTGAAATACAACCAGAGCAAGGCCCAGTTCTGCTGAAATCGAACAAATGGATTCAGCTCAGCAGTGTTTGTTGGTTTGATGATCGGCAGTACATGCAGACAATCAATTTTTGCCGTTTGCAGGAGCTTCTGAAGGTCAAATAGTTTACTTCCGGAAAAGATATGTTGCTAAACAGTATAGCAACTTCCAAGCAAACTAGAAAAAGAAGGTAAGAACGCTGAACACTTCTTAAACATTACAAAAGAGGTCATCCAGAAAAATGGGAACTTCTTAAAGGGAAATTTGGAAAACGTTTACAACGAAAACAAGAAAATGTAAGAATAAATTTTGACCGGTTTGATAGGCTGCAATTTGAAGCAGAAAGTTTACAATGAATAAATTGATCCTAACAAAGTAAGTCTGTGATTTGCACTCAAAACTACGCAATGTTAAGATGTTTGATTTAGAAATAAACGCATTTTAAAGAAGTATTTATCTTTTTGTTCAAATAAGCCACATTTTTTGACGTTAGTATATTTGAAATGTTTGTGAAGAAGTGTGATTTAACAGCTAAATTAACGCCCACTTTGATTCGCTTAGAAGGGAAGGCTGCCAAAAGCCCAACCAGTGTGATAAAATCACAGTTGGCAATCTGGAACACAACCATAAATGACATTTGTTTAACAACGTTTTGCATTTGAAATTTTTGCTGAATTTTAGAAATAATCAAAGGCGAATATAAACCTTAATATGGGAAGGGTTAGGTGTCAGTAGAATATGTGAACTGCTTTGTATATTTAAAAAGAATCAGAATGCCTTATTCTTTTCTTCCTGACGCAGATTGTGGCTAAATCGAGGTTTGCTCTGAAAATTTGGCAGTTGAAGTTAAAAAATAGTACAACCACGCACCAAAGCAGCGAGAAAAACCAAACTTAATTGATTATTTGCCATCTGTAATCTGCAATTCTCTTCAAAATTTGAAATAATTGGTCTAACGATATAACTGATATAGAATTAAAGTGGTGCTTTACTGAAAAGGAGAAAATAATGCTAAAAGAGATCCTGAAATTCCTCAGACATTGCGAATCTGTCTTGGTGTTATGAGCCCCAAAAGTTTTTTTGAGCAGCTCACTTAAGATGCAAATAAATTTTGTTTTACCACCTAAACTATCTAAGTAGATTACCGGAGAACGTGTACGGTTAATTACGCTTAAATATCTTCCGACGGCGAGGCTTTGACAAGGCGTTTGCTATAATAAAAAAAGTAAGATTAAATGCTTGTTTTAGTTTATATTCTGAGATAAACGCTGTTAATCATGATAATCAAAATGTAAATCAAATTATTAAAATGACCTTAAGTTATTATTTCGATTGCTGGTGCAATGTAAAAAGGAATAATTTTGGCCCCCGAGTGGTAATTATGTATTTTGGGAAAAGAACTACAGACTTTTAAAAATGACGCATCCATAGTTTAAATGGCTACTTCGAGTAAAAATGTTCTCTGTTAACAGACCATTTCCAAACCATAACTATACGTTTATTCCACTGACTATTCTTGTTTCTTTTAACATCATGGAAAGGCGATTTCCTCCTCAAAAGAAGAAGGACTGCTCAGAAGGAGAATCGCAACAAATAAAAAGGAAACCAGGAGCATCATTTATAGTTCATTTGCCTCATGCGCATGCTACATGGCACCTGAGTTTCGAACACGCGTTCTTTGGTTATCGAGTCCAACGTTTTACTATGGACTCGTCTCATCTATAATAGTCACGTATAGTAAATGTTGAAATTGTGCTCACCAGTGTCCTTACGAGATCTGCTCGACTAGCTCTGTTTGAAGGCTCAATGCAGAATTCAATGACAAGTATTATAAGTAAAAGGAGAATATCGCATATAATGCTAACCGATGACTCCAAATTGACCCCAAGGCATACTAGGAGGAACAAATCCTGACAGCCAATCAGAGGACGCAATTTCAACATGGAGAAACTTGATCAAAAAGATGAAAAACATTAAAAACATAAGCGAAGACCAGTTTTCATGTGCAAAATTTGTTAACCAAGAAAACCCGATGAATTAAAATATGCCCTATATACGCACTAAACAAGATGACATCGTAAAGTATGTTATCGAGGTTAATTAGTTAAAAAATAAAATAAATGAGGATAAAGTTGGAGCATTTAGACCGATAATAACGGGATCCTCAGAAAATTTAACGATGATAAACACAAGAAGGACAGGATTGATTTGGTTGCGTCTAGTCCCATAGAAGCGATTGCATAGACTACCAAAACCAAAAAACGCTTGCGAATTCAAGGAAAAGCCGTAGTTTGCAACTATCTTCGAATTTATTTAAGGCCTTTAATTCCACATGTCTACTTTAGGGTCACATGAAAATGTTGCAAATTGAAAAAGCAAAATTATTTTAATAGATGTGGCTATAATCATGTAGCTTGCGGGCTTAGCAGTATGAAGTATATAATAGACAATAAAAGCTAAAAATGAGACTTATGCAATCTCCCACATAGTTAGCATGCCGAAAAATTGACATGATATTTTACACCCCAATGCTATAAGGGAATTAAAGTTAGTTATTTAGATGACAATACAGTTCACAAAAATTTCGTCTGATAAAGTTTTAGAATAAGTTCTGAAGAACGCTATAATAGAGGTACAGGGTTAGCTGAGAAATAACTTAATTACTTAAAAGTTGCTAACTGGTGAACTGCGAAACGTTGATACATAACGTTGACGAATCGAAGATACTGTGTCGTAAAATAAACAGTTCGCAAGCGCTCGCAACAAAATTTTAGGAGATCGTGGGTAACGGTTAAACATATTCTTTCGCTTACCAATGTAAACTTCAAACGTATTTCTTGATAATATAAGGGAATCCCATATTTTGAAACTAAAATAAGCTTATTATTTTAACTTTCATAAAGAAAAAAGGAATGTAGAAACCTATCAGACTCGTTTAAGAAATAACAAAAATTACAGACAATTTACACAGTTATAACACATAAACATCTGTTTGTCATGCAAAGCATTTTGTCGGAAGCTCCGTATATAAAATGTGAAAAGATGATTCATTTGTTTAAGAAAAACATAGTAATATATGGTTAAAATGCTTCTCATTACAAAGGAGAAGCTTAGGTAAGATTACTTGATACAGTATAGTAAACGTGCTGAAACCAGCGGTCTGTCCTATTTTTTAACTCCAAACTACCGACATGACAATTTTTAATCACAACACTCCACGCACATGAGCACTGCTCAGATTGGCAAACAGACATTTGATTTTCCCGCTCTTTGAACAAAATTAATATACCCTTTTCAATTTAACGAATAAAGCTTTCTTTGGTGAGGCTAAACGTCGTCTTTTTATAAACAGCAAAAGCGCAAGAATAAGTTTTTTTGGTCAGAACAGGAAAATATTCCATAGAGCAAATAGTGTTTCAAACTTGATTCCTTTTATTCGTTATATATATATATATATATATATATATATATATATATATATATATATATATATATATATAGCTGAAATATTAGAAAACAAAAAGGTATTATCGCAATGGCAATTTTACGGGAAAACGTATGCAAAGAAGACGTTCAGTAGCAAAAGGAATCGCATATATGAACGCTTATTCCCTCAAAATAATGCGTTTGCGTGTGGTCCGTTTGCGCTAAGCTTGTCTTATTTATTAAACAATGTTATACTTATCAGCATTACGTACAAAGTAGGTCTTCAAACGGCAAAAACGGTCGATGACTTATGTACTTTTTTCACCTGGTTAATTGTTGCCATAACACTTGAGGACAGCTTTCGGGTCCTATTGGGTACATGTTGGCACCTCTCAAATTTGCCAAGTTGCAATGGCGCACATCACGACCTAATCACATGCAACTTCCGCTCTGGCAAAAAATAAATTCGTGAAAGTACCTTCGCAGTTTTATCACGTTCTGGGGCAAAGAAGGTAGCTGTTTCAGGTAGTTTTCCGGTAACGATGCCTTGTATGGCCGCCTTAACAGGACACAGGAAAAGGAACCGCTCAAAATGCATGTAGCTTTGCGCTAAATTCCAAGGAAAATGTGTTTAGGATTAAGACGAGGGTTATGATTAAGGAGACAGTCTATTTTCATGTTAGGGTAAGTGTTAGAGTTAATATGCGGGTAGATTTACCCTTCCTTCGAGGAGGTTATATAATGAAACCTATGTATTAAATATTAGCTGGGTGTTGCAGGTTATGAATATTAGGCCCTTATCTCCCGTGGTTGATGAATTTTGACGCAAAAATTAATATTAACTATCGGCCTGAGCATATAAAGTCTCATTTAAGCAGAGTTACTTCCAATTAACGAATATCATCTGCCAAAGCTAAAACGCCACGATGCGTATTGCCTTGAAACGCAGATCAATATCCTTCATTGTCCTCGTGTGACTTACGCATAAGAAAAAGAAAGGTCATGAAATACTGATCAGTAGACAGCACATGAAGCCAATAGAAGAAAAGAAAATATGTTTATTGTAAAACAGTGACCATTCCAAGAATGATTGAGACATCCACCTGAAAATGCGGACTGCTGTCACAAAGCTTTTCCTTATAACCATAATCCTGTGATTAACCCCGCATCTATTATATATTATATGCATAAAATGGAACATTTTCTTCTAGTTTGTTTCCTTAAAGAAATCTTTAAACAAGTAAAAGCACAGATTTGGTTGTAGCCTATGCACTGAAATGTGTTTTTAGAAGGATATATCACATTGTCTCTGGTTAAAGTTTAAATAAAGTTAATTTTTTGAGCTGGATATTTATACTGGTCATAGTTCCCCTAGTAAATTAATTTCAGAGAATACTAGGAAGGAATGCAATTTTTATAAGCTAACGGGAAACATGCCTATTGCTTAAATCATTTGGATTTACGTAGTTGAATGGATACACGTTCGATCGAATGCAGATATACTAAGTAGTTAAAAGTTGCCAGAGATAATATCTTCTGATAAGGGGATTTCAGTCATGCACATACATACCTAAGCCAAAACTGAGTTTGCAACATCACTTTCTACGAATCGACGTAATGAAAGTCAGCTGCCGGGTATGACTCTAGATTCTGGACTGCCCTGTCGAGACACAATAACGCAGCTGAAGATATTGGTTAAAAACGGAGACCTGACAACGCAAGACAGCCATTGCCGTCATATAAGCCGTCATCAGTCAGCTTTTTTCAATCATAGATTTTGGAAGGCCTGGAGTTTCGACCTGAGTTCTTTGACCATTGAGCGTCAAGTAGTTTAAAACTCTACCATTGAACCACGAGTCCGTTGCGCTATCGATTATGATAATACGATAAATTATGGTAGATGGGTACTAACCAACATGTTTATGGGTCACACTCATCTCACTGGTCCTTAAAAATCAATTTAGAGCTCTTGCAGGCAGTTTCATACGAAATAATTGCATTAACGGAGAGATGGGTACTGAAAAAGAAAATGGAAACGGGGATGGCCATTTCTGGTTTAGTGGCCCTCGTCAAGCAGTGATAATTATACATTTTGTTCTTTTTCCAGAATTTAACACAAATAATAAATAACTGATGTATTTCAGATTGAAAATTTCTCAAATTATGACAATTGAACATCTCAATTAAACTAATGCCATTGCATTCCTAAATTTCGACAATAATCAGTTTTAGGAAGGCCATTTAAAATTCCTTGGAGAGTAAACGCGGAGGTGGAAGAGCCGGATTCACATTGCTATAAAGGTTACATATATTGCCCCTCAAGAGGGCATGAGCACACGAAACGCCCACAATATGGTGGGTTCGTGTCGAATTCCAGACATAGTAAGGTTACGAATGAATGCGAAGATTCGAGTCCCAGGAGATTGCACGAGCGAAGGCAAAGTCTGTTTAAGCGCTGAAAAATGTTTTTATTATTGTTTTGAAATTCATGTAGAATTCTATCAGCAGAGCTAGCAGTAGCAACAAAAATAGCAACACTTAAACGGAGAAAAAATAATCCAAAGGTAACTGAAAAAAGTTAGTGTGCGACTGCGCAAGGCTCTGTACGTCAGTGCTTACTCGATAAATCACTTGCTTGAGTTCCCATCCTTGGAGCAGGCTTCGATCGATTCTCGGCTTGATTTTTTTTCCTGCGTGGGCGATTATGTTGGTGGCTAAGAAGTTGAACTCATTGCCCGTTTCGTTAGTGTGGGCAGGAAATTGCGATAATTCATCGCCCTATCGCACCGCCAATTTATGCTCACGTATGCGCGATCCCAGCCTGCGTTTAGTCTGGCCGGTGTAATTACAAGGACAGGGTAGGCAAGCGATAAAATTGCTCTTTGGGGTTTAGTCGGTTGTTGCTTTTCATGATTCTGCTGCTCATAGGAGCTCTGGGCCGGTGTGCAATGCGCTCAGTCTTTTCTGAGACGTCCTTGATGAATGCCAGAGCTGGTCATACCCTTTGTTGTGTTTCCTATTGTGTCATAGGAGGCCGAACACGTAGGCATCGGCTTATAAACGCCTTCGGATAGATATTCTGAATAAATTAGTCGTGGAGATTTCACGTTACACATGTTGTTTTCAATAGGTCACTAAGTCAACACATTTATTAAGTTAGATCTGTTGGATGTTCAGAATTTAATTAAATCACGGTTTGCCAAAATGACACAATTTGTCATGCCGCCACATAGATTCCGCCACCACTTGTTATTATTTCGTATTTTTTGACATTACTGCCAAGACAGGCCATTTTTGCATCCAATATTTTTCCATAATCTTACAGCGTAAAAGTCTTCTAACTCTAAAAACTAATCCACGCGCAAGTCACCATCCACTGCCGCCAGGATGCGAGACACGGTGGACCTCATCGTTCCCGATGGTCCAAATACCATCATTTTGTCGATGGACTTGAAATAGCTCAAACGTTAAGGGCAGTCTACATTTCCAGGCGGCTTCATGGAAATAGGCGAAACAGTTAATCCCAAAGGCTAGAGCTCTCAGGCCTCGCGTACTTCTTCTTCTGTCTTGCCGCAATGAGTCCTAACCCGTTTGAAGGCCATTCTCAGGCAGTTTAACTTGTCAGCCACCGGGTCGATGCTGTGAAAGATGAGGTGCTGTCTGGTCTTTGTTACCTTCCTGTTAACCGTTGTAGTGTTAAGTTTAGTGTCCTCTCCAGTGGTAGGATGTAGCATGTTCTTAAAAGGAAGACAAGGACTACGGGCATGTTTATATTAGGATAGGACCACGGATAGGAAGACAAGGACTACGGGTATGTTTATATTAGGATAGGACCACGGATAGGACCACAGAATGTTAACTTTTATTGCTTGAATGGACATTCCTGTCTCCGGGTGCTGTCCTTATTCACATTTCAAATAAGTGATTTAGAATACATACCGCTTTTAAAGGTAAGATTATTTAGACGTTTATGATGTAAACTTTGGCGATTGGTCACAGGTATAAATATGGAAAATTTCGGAATTCATTGACTTCTTTGATACAGTGTTCTTTTGACATTTCAGCTTCTTGTGCACTTAAATTGGTGCATGACTGAAGAGACAAAAGCAGACAATCGGTGGCCGTAGACTTAGGTAAACACAAAAGTCGCTAAATAATATAAAACTAAGTTGTCAATCCGAATTAACCGAAGATGCCTTAACTAGCTTTGAACGTAACTGGTGCTGCGCAGAAGATATGATATGTTACGCCTCTGTCCAACGCTTCACTAGGCTAGAGAAACTTGCAAACCATTGTATTTCAGAGCTTTAGTCATTGTAGACGATCTTGGCTTCATATTTTATTGGTGGAAATCATCAATACCAGCTTTTTCCTAATAAACGACTTAAATACCAGATTAAAATTTTACTGACGAGACGGTTGCAGAATTGAGACACGAGGAGAGAAGGAAAGGTAGCAGACAGGTTTTAAGCATCTATCATTAAATAAATATTTAATACTAAACGTTTTAAAAGCATTTTGCATGTTGTGATTCCTTCAGGATTTCGGTACTGAAACTTAAAATATAAATTCCGGACATGTAACAAATAGCTGCATCTCATGAAAGAGGGAATCGGGGGAGACAGAGTATAAACTGTGAGGTAAAGGCAATGGATAAGTGGATAACGACTTTTCCAAGGCTAAAACGTAATAATAGCTTAATTTCATGTTCGACCGTTGCTACAATTTTCACTCATTCGGACCTGAAGTTAGATTATCAGTTTTGCTTGGTCTCCGTCAAATTAAAAAATATTCAAATCACTCGAGTCATGATGAGTTAGTCATAAAGACGCAGCTGTATGCCTTGAAATGTTCCTCATGAGGTCTTTGCAAGCATTGCGATTCAATGGCGTCCCGAAAGTAGCTGCAGTCAATTCCTCTGAATCCCAGTAATCAATGTGAACAGACCAGGAAGATTTCCAGGTATCCTGAATCGGACAAGCTGCAAAGGCTTTATTGAGGTTAATTCTAATGATAAATAAGTAAAGTCTAGAATTCTAATATTTGGGCACCCACACGGGAATGGTGAAAGAAAGCGATGGATTGTCTGAAGCATTTTTGATATAGCGAAACTTGCAACAACTCCTATATTACGTCTCCTGTACACCACTTTATTGCAGTTTATTTCATTTTTTTCGGAGAGGTTTTCCTGTTTTCTAAAAAACAAATTTGGATTTTTACCTTGTTTGCTTAATTTTGATTTCAAAATGTTCGATCGAAATGTGTGTGAAGGGGATATGTTGTGGATTCCATGGGTTTACAAAGAATGACCAGGAGAATGTGGCTGACCCTTTCCAAAGTAAAATTAATCGTTAAGGTCGCACGCACAGTTGTAACGGCAAGAAAATTGGACACCCAGATACAAGGTGACGTTTGGAAGGGGTAGCGTCCCATTTGCAGGCCAAAAACCACAAAACATTGCATGAAAATCACATCACATCGTAGATTTTGTCAGTAGGCCAACTGCAAATTTATTTTTGAAAATACACCTGGTAATTCAGATTTATATAGACTGGCGTTAACTTGAGGTTTCTGCTATGTCTGAAAAGAAAGATATCATGCAAGTTCTTGTCAGAAAGGCCCTTGTAAAAATATAGCTGGTAGTGCATGATTTCACATCCTATAACATTTCCCTTATTAAAAGCACAGAACCGAAAAAATACAAGTTAAATATTAAACCTAAACGGAAATATGAGCACTACTTCATGCGAATAAGAATTTTTTTGCCCTAAAAATCATTATACTTGCTTGCACTGTCTACCAGCTAGTGAGTTCATCATAAAACAACACAGAAGTTCAGGCAATCCGCGCGGTTTTTATAGGTATCTGCTGCGTTTTAGTCGCATTTTCTGGCAATGCTGTTGCAGGAAACGGATCGACATGCCTATATATAACATGGTTGATATGCAGCAAAATAAAAACAACCCAGCATAATTATGACTCTTCCTCCTTCGTCTCTGCTTATGAGCTTAAACACGGGTCTGAAATTGCATCCCAATGACCGTCCCAACAATTGGTCTTTTGTCTTTTTGCAACATCAAAAATTCATCACTTGCGTACTAAAATATATCAACGTTTCTGCATAGTTAAGGGTATGAGGAGGATCACCAAGCTAAAATTTGCTCTCCGTTGCCGAACGGCAGCATTCAGAAATATCGTAACCCATACTCAAATGATTTTAATGGGCGCAACTCATACTTACAGAGGGGTGTCTGAGACTTCATTGCTGATTTTCCCCAACTCAGTGTTTCTCAAAAGAGACGGTGAACTTGCTTAGAATTTTTATGACAGTAAAACAAAGCAGAATAATTACACACGGGTGGCTGACCATTTGGTGAAGGAAGGAAGGCAATGGAATGGTAAAAACTAACCACTGGTATTTGTCCAGGTCAGGAATTATCACAATGACTAAAAAAGTCCTTGACACTAACGGTGACTGAGCTAAGTGGCGAGGATCAGTGTAGTGCAAACAAATAAAGATGATACGTCTAGTTTTTTGACCATTTTGTTTCGAGTTATGAGTTCAGGCAGGTAATGCAAATGAATAGCATATACAGTACACTTTCCCGTGATTGATACGCATTATTCTCTTTTGGCTTGCTGGGTGGTTTAAAGCATCTATCATTAAATAAATATTAATACTAAACGTTTTAAAAAGCATTTTGCATGTTGTG
This sequence comes from Schistocephalus solidus, assembly GCA_017591395.1. Lineage (NCBI taxonomy): Eukaryota > Metazoa > Platyhelminthes > Cestoda > Diphyllobothriidea > Diphyllobothriidae > Schistocephalus > Schistocephalus solidus. The sequence goes on along the minus strand of WEDG01000311.1, from coordinate 53,058 downwards.
ATTCCTTCAGGATTTCGGTACTGAAACTTCAAATATAAATTCCGGACACGTAACAAATAGCTGAATCTCACGAAAGAAGGAATCGGGGGAGACAGGGTATAAACTGTGCTTGGTCTCCGTCAAATGAAAATAATATTAAAACTATATATTTTATTAATTGTGTGGATGCAGCTGACTTCTAAATCCCATTTGTCTTGCTCACACGCAATCACAGAATCTACGAACACCAGTATGTCAAGTGAAAACTTTGCTTCTAACGCTATAATAATAATCCCGGCGGCTGTTTATTTAATGAAGTATTTGAAGGCCATGCCAAAACTCCAAAGCCACGCTTGGTCGGCTGTCAACTCTGTCCTCTGGGAAACAATTCACCGATCAGTATAACCTCTTCCATTCCAACACGACCCTGGGTCGAAATTAGAGTTGGTCTCTTCCTTTGGTGTAGGTATGCAAAGCAGGCATCAACCATAAAAGTATCCCTGAAAGTGCTATTGCTTCGCAAACCACCTGAAAGTTCAAAACTTGTCTCTTGCCTTCACCACAGAGGAACTAAAACAGGAGTAGAATGTTGAATTTAAACATTGGCTGTTCATTAATGGCCAAGTTTATATCCAATTTCTACTGGTTCGGCCTTGTGACCGCCACCCGACCCTCAAAGCCAATGAATTCGGTAGATAACGTTTGTTACCCCAGTGAGCTTCCTTCAAAATTCGCACGATATCGCTCACGACTCATTGAAGTGAAAATTTATCGGACAGAAACCTCAACCTGGGAAATCCTTAGCAGACCAACAGTTCACAGGGCATCCTGACCTCTGAACATTATTCGGAATTTCCGTTAAGACACAATGTCACAAACATGGCTCATTCGTCGTCGCTGACCTTCTCTCCACCACTGTCATTGTTCTAACATATGTCTACGCTAGCAGTAACGGATGTTTACTGCCTCTGGTGCGTTAAGTGACATCTGGCTCAGACGGATCTCCATCTGTTCCTCTGACGGATTCTTCGTATCTACTGAGGACAGCAGCACTGAAAACTGACTTATGTTTCGCAGCTTCTTAAATATTAAATATATATATATATATATATATATATATATATATATATATATTATAAATAAATATATATATATGATAGTGTGGGGATCACCGATCTGCTTAAGGAATATGTATGTTCCGTTGTGCCCTGGAGCTCAGACTAGAGCGCTCGCAGGTGGTTGCATAGCGACGTGTAGCATATGATGAAATTGAACCGACAAAGACAAGGGAGACCGAAATGGCCATTTCTGGCTTATTAGCCGTCATCAGCCAGTCATACCCAATCCCAATTGTGGTACACCTAATATATATATATATATGTATATATATATATATATATATATATATATATATATATATATATATATATATATATATATATATATATATATATATATATAGAAAGGTATAGAAAAGGTATAAAGAAAGGTATATAGAAAGGCCACCAACACGCGTCAGGTCCTCAGTTACCAAAGTAACCACCCATTGTGCCACAAACGTAGCTGCGTACGGACGCTTTACAAACGGGTGGAAACTCACTGTAGCGAGAAAGGCGACAAAGCAGCTGAGCTCCATTATCTTCAACGAATGTTCATCTCCAACGGTTATCCTCGTAGCTTCATAGAACGCAGCAGACAACCGAGGCAAGTTAAACGACCAGTGATAGAACCACCGAAAGTGTGGCGGGCAATACCATATATCGAGAACGTATCTGAAGCTGTTGCTCGTCTCTTACAACCACTGGGGATCGGCGTTGCCCACAAACCTGAGGCGACAATAAGACGTCTGGTAATGAGACCAAAGGCCCCCCTGTCACGCGGCGAAACGGCGAACGTCGTCTATCGTGTTCAGTGCGGTTCCTGTGAGGCGAACTATGTCGGAGAGACCGGTAAGCGACTACAGACCCGCATGAGTGAGCACGCAAGGGCCGTAAGAAGGATGGATCAGCTCTCGTTGGTGGCGCAACACTGTACAGCCTCTGGACACACTTTTTCTTTCCAGGACGCCGAAATCCTAGGCCGAGGTATCGACCAAACAGCCAGAGAAACGCTCGAAGCCTGGCACACCGTACCTTCTTCCATTAACCGTTGTACGATTCTCCCGGCGGCCTACCAGGCCTTACGAGTGCGGCTCAATCAACAGAATCGCAGGCAAGAAGTCAGACTGTTCGCGGTCGCAAGCAACCGCATAACGAGCCAGAACACATGCCTGAGTGAACCTAGGCCACGCACCAACACATTCGAGGGGATAACCGCGGAGAACGCAAACCAGCAAGACCTCCGGCCAGGCATGAACGTGGACGCAGGTGAACTTAGTTTGCGCACGAAAACCGATGATGCGCGTCTCCAACCCGATAGGAACGGAGACACCGGCAATGACCGATGACCACCGATGAGCCGTGCACGGACAGATTCAAACGAGGGACGAGAAACAGACATGCGGGTCCGGTACACCAAACGCGGGCAATGCAGACGACGTCAATGACACTTGCCATCCCGACACAGCCCCCAGGCGAGGCGAGGGAGAATAAAAATCAATGATCAGCAGGACAGCAACTAACTCCCCCACCCCCCCTGCAGTGCATCCTGCACGAATAGCTGTAGAGCCAGCATGTTCAGAACCCATAAATACTGTGAGGCGCCGTACTGAACCTACCTCTGACGATGGAATATTGTTTGATTTTGAAACGTCAGGATATTAAACCTATTGTTCCCGTGATCGCCTCTTCTTCTGATTTATGCCCATGGACGCGCATTTTTGCTTCAATTAGCAAAATATATATATATATATATATATATATATATATATATATATATATAATATTATAAATATTAACTAACAATGGTCCTTATCTTCCCTGTTTCCTCCTTCTGAGGTATCTTCGGATGAATGGTCAAATTTGCAGAGCTGAGAGTTCCAGGGTATAAGTGGGACACTATGTTTGAAGTTTGTTGCGAGGCATATAGTCAAATTCGACAATTTCCTATTTCACGTGTGGATTTTATTTTGATATGCTTTTGCCCTTGATACAAGGCTACGATATAGATTTCTATTTAGTACTTATTCTTTGTTTTAACAAGACAGTAAAAGCCTTTTTTATATTATTCTTGTTTAAAGATGGTGACGATAGAAATTCGTACAAAAATGTTCTGTGAGTTCTTACGTGGAAATGTGGCATCGCAGACAACTCGGCATATGGATGGGATACTTGACACTCATTACTGTATCGCAGCTCGTATCAACTCGGTTTAGAGAATTTCGTTCTGATACCTTTGAGTTCCTGAATTTATCACGTTGTCAGCCAGATTCAAAGATGATTAAGGACGAAATGAAAGTAACCTTCAAGTCAACTCCAGCTCAAAGTGCACATGAATCTTGCCGAAAAAGACAAGGGAAACTGGAATGCAATTTCTGGCTTATTAGCCGCCATCAGGCAGGCATACCTCACCCCAAGTGGTGCACAATTCGAGGTTCGAACCCGTGGCCCAATGATCAACATACGCACCAATTCTGGTTCCCACTGACTGATTTCTTCCGGAGTCCGGATCAAGTTTCATAGGAAAAAAAATAATTTCTACAATGCCATAAAACAGACCTTCCAAAGTTCCATTGGTTCTTGATTATCAGGCATTAACAAGACTGGATTGAACAGGCTACCGCTGAAAAAAAAAAGTATGTTGACGATAAGAATGCATACTTTAATGAATAAATTTATTCCTCTTTTTTTATAAAAACTTAACAACCTTTGTTTTTTATCTAAATGTCATACTTGCCAACCTGATAGCATAACAGGAAAGAATATCCATCTGGAAAATACCTCTGTGGTGTAGCTTACAGCGTCTAGCACTCGTTACAAATATTTTATTTTAACAGTATTTCCTTGGTCGAACAAAGACATAATGTTCCAATTTGAATTAGAAACGTTTTATCAGTTATATCTATTGACCAATTGGGACGAATACACAAAGTAACTAGTCAAAATCAATCGTAGAGGTTTAGTTTAGCAGTTATTGGACCAATTTGAGTACGCGGGCCTATTAGTAACAATGGAGGCTACTCTTAGTCAACAGCTTAAAAGTTGCCAATACTATTTATTGCCTCAGCTCAACGGTTTCTGAAATGCTGAGAAACAATGATGACGACGCAGGAATATTATTGACAAAGCTGAGGGAGACCGGATGCTCACCTCTGGCTTAATAGCCGTCATCAGCCATTCCCACTTTGTGCCACCACTGGGCCCCATACATGCGACCTGTTGTAAAAATGCCCAATGCCATAACTATTGCACCACAAGGTCGCTGTCCTGTCAGTTCCGATCGGGTATATTAATACTGGAACATGGGAACTAGCCGATCGAGTTATGGGACATGCTTTGGGATCAGTTTCGCGCCATACAGCAGCTTTTATTATAGACAGACAAACGTTATCAAGATGGAAAGGGCATACTAGGATTACCTATTCTGGCTTATTAGTCATTAACAGCCAACTTCGTTTTTGCGCAACCCCTAGGGCTTGAACTTGCAACCTGTTGGTATGAAGTTCATCACAGTAAGTATTGAGCCAGGGACTCTTTGTTTGTTTTGATGGGCTCGGGATTGACCAATAAGGTACAACGGGATAAGTATATGCCACAACATGATTGGTGGGCCTTCACCTATCATTTATACCAACATAACGTGCAACACAACTTGCCAAACAACAAACAGCAGAGGTAGATTTTACCGAAAGTTAGTTCATAGCATACTTATTAAAATGCAGAATTTAAAAACCCGTAAGCTGCAAATAGCCTGACAAGTTTTAAAAGTAGAGAAGATGAAAATAAAACAACCATTTCTTACACATGCACTATCGTCATCTAGCTTAACTTGAAAATTAGAGATTGAAAACTTTCCACTTCACTAGCATTGTAAATAAACTGTTCGGCATTAATCCCATCAGCTGTTAATATTCAACACAATGCGGAAAATTGAAAGTGCACAAGTGAAGAGATAAAAAAACATCGCAATACAACTTCAGCCTGGAAAAACTAAAAGATATTTAGATAGTTTATCAAAAGAGAAGATGTCCAGTTTATCCTGAGGAAGAATTCAAAAAAACCTTTAAGCAAGTTAGAAAATGAATCAACGTTAATGAATATTTGGAATTTGGAAAAACGGATGATTTAAAAGAATTTAAAATGTCGACTCAAAAAAATGTCAGAAAATCCAATTATGCCAAATTTGGTCTGGTCTGTTGTAGAAGGTACTGATTAAAAATACGAAATCCACTAAATGAGGGAATCGTTTGGGAATTCCTTTAGTGATAGCTTCTAATCTATGCAACATGGATAGTTGAAAACTCTTCAAGCCTCACGTGAACTGTGAGAAGAAGGTCGGGTTTAGAGGAAAATTACTGAACAGGATATTTTATCCTTTAGATGACGTGTGTTTGCAAGAAAAATAATTGACAACGTTCTCTCCTTTTTTTCAATTGCAGCCAAGTAATTATATCGATTCAGCTAAAAAGTCGTGATGTAATTTATTTGAACATGTTTGATCCTAGTTAAGGGTTTTCCACCTTCGAATAAGTCACCTGATTCTTTCAGTGGCACGACAAATGTTTAAGCCCTCAGAGCTATGAGACCTTGAAAGTGAGCATAGGCTCTTTAATTCTGAACTTAGTCACCTGCCCAACCTACTGAATAATATAGTATTCGTACAAAATAGTACAGTATACCGTCACTTTATCTGGAATACGTAATATAAATGTGAATTAACCAGCAAAAATAAATTTCTAGGTGATTTACCAAATCAATGAATTATAAATTTTTAAAAAGGGGAGTAATGGTTTGATTCGAAGCTGACTCGCTGGTTTTTAAAAAGTCGGCTTTTAATTAAATTGTTCTCAAAACACCCATTCATTTAATTTACGTAATGAAGTTTAAAAAATCGTACGAAAGTGTTTTTCCTTTGGGAAAAAATGTATTTGAATGGAAAGTAAAAGTGTTATCGGTCGTGTTTAAAACAGAGGTTTACGCTTCAACGAATAAATTGAAAGATTGCAACTTTGTCGCAAGAGAGAAGTGCAGTAGGTATCCATCGGAATGAACATTTAAACCTTAAGTTAAGTGATTAATCAGTTGTTGAACATTCTTTAAGGATTGGAAATATATAAAGGTATTTTGACGAACCATTGAGAGCAACGCATAGGTGTGTGCATAAAAAAGTTTCTAAATTTACTTCTAGGAGAGGTGCACTGTTTTCTAATGGGCAAATAAGATATGCAAAAAGGCAGTTTTAAATGCGTCCCTGGGAAATTTTGAAGGCAGATATAAATAAAGTACATTAATTTATCCATGGTTCAGTACAGCGTTAACCAGATACATCCCAAAACGCAAATGAAAATAAGATAGGAAAAGAATTTATCGTCCGTCAAATTGTTAGAACATCACACAGTAGTGAAAATGAAAACAGGATTGCGTTCATTCGAGCTTTAAGTTACCATTACCAAAGTTAAACCCTATGTATTTTCACTTTTCTCCTGACAGGTTGCTTTGAAACTGCAAAACGTAAGCATAACTCTCTGGAGGACTCCGCCTCAAATCTCATCATTCTCATGCTCGTACCTGTTTCTGACACGTTCGAACGCCCCCAGCTCTCTCCCCATGACAATTGTTCATTGGCTGTTTTCAGATTGGTTGCTTTACTGAAACCTACTTATATTATTTTCAACCTGAGAAGGCAAAATCAAAATTTCACGTTTACAAACTTGGAGTTTTTCTTGTCCACAAGGCGTTTGCATCCAAAATTGTGTAAACTGCCATGTTAGCAACAGAATCGTTCTGAAGTATTCATTTGTAATTGTAGAAATAAACAGGAAATGGCATGCAAAAAGTTTGTGCAAGAACCTATTATGAATTAAATGCAAAAGCTGACTGCAATTTCAATGAAATTAAAGCCTTTGCGAATGGGCTGCAATACGCAGTAACAAACTTGTTTGACAGCATTTGTTTTACGAAACTGCGATTAAAAACCGTAAACAAAATACGCATGTGTTAACGTGGCGATGGACGCCTAAAAAAACTGTTGTTCATATGCAGTATGTGGCAAGATATCTTTTATAATATATATTTCCGTTTATACTTAATTTAAAAAATGGACCCGCAAAAGATCAACTGTTTTTGCAAAAGCTTAGTGTGCATTCGGCCAATCCATTGTGCAGTTGCAAGCATAGAAAGGGGTTTAAAAATAAACAACTGTTGTGGAAAACGTTCCATTATAATAAAAAGTAACTTGATTTATTTTCAGTAGAAAATATATCATATCTATTCAGGGAAATCAAAAAATCGGTCAAATCTTATCATTATTACCTCTATCTACCATTGCAAAAAATAAGGAGTTTGACGAGATTCATCAGTAAACTATCCAACTGAAGGGTTTTAAGTAGGCAACATACAATGAAAGGTTTGTAAGTTGATCCTTGGCAGATTAATTAGCTATTTTTATTGTGACCATTCATTTTTCTCTGCAACGAGTTTTCTTATTTGAGTAAGTTTACAAAAATCACACAAACGGCCATCTGTATAAGAAAAAATATCCCAAAACTGACCACTTCGGTAAAGGCTTTTCAGTATTATCTTATTTTGATGGTGATGATGATGACGAAGAACTGAATCAAAGTTTATGTCAATTATTTGAAACTAGAGAAATTCATGAAATAATCACCGTTATTTTAAAAACCATCTAAAGCTAATTGTAATCCAATACCAGCAACTCATATAACAAATTTGTGAAAAGGAAATTTCCTTTAATATACAAAAATGCTATGCTTACTGTTTCAATTGACATTTTAATTTCCATTTATTTGTAATAGTTATTGCGATTTTTAAAATTTTCTGAAGTTACCAAGTTATAAACCTGTTATTGTTTATCAAAATAATATTATTGTTCATATTTCCTTTGTTTTAATTTCGCTTAAGGGTGCCCATTATTGTTTAAAACCTTTGGTACATGTGGTAGGGCTATATGAAGTGTGATTATCAATCTTTCAAAAATTACGGAATTTTGCGTGAGTTACGTATTTTGCTCTATATATTGTCCAGTTTTTTATCACGAATATCTTGATTATTCCTTTTAGCGAACCGTAAAAAGGTGTATGGGACGGTAAAGTATAGATAAGGTCCATTTCGTATGCACCAAACGATGCACATTAATGGACGGCGTTGTATTCAAAATCAAAATTAACAGAATTATCGTAAAGGTGGCTTAATTAAGAGATAAGTTTAATCTTTTATCGTAGTTATGTCATTGTTTATGAAGCTGCATGTCTACCGCTTTAACTTGGCGGATATACATCAACATATACTGTTCGCCATTTGATCATATTTTGTCAACTGCTGAAAATTATTTTGCAGTGAATATTACTCTACATTTTGGTTTATGTAGTTTCTAATAAAAATATTTCAGATAATTGAATATGTTTAACGTATAGATACCCAGAAGTCAGTTATAAGTTTGCAGCTACAATTTAAATTTAGGGTGAAAAACAAAGAAATTACTTTGTGCTATGGAGCCTTCTGCCGCCTAAGCATGATTCCAGATTGTATAATATGTTAGCAGATTCTGTATTAGAAGGCGATTTTGCAACCTGTGGGAGTTGAATATCTGAAATGGCCTCGAGGATGAACACAGTGTTTTCCAACAATTCGCATGGGAGTGAAAGTGTACAAAAGGGAATAAGTGCAGAATGACATCTAACTTCCTTTCAGGGCAAATAATTCTGCAAGCAATCGAGAAAATATATTTTGGAGTAACACATGGAACCATACTCACAGCATAGGTAGTAGCTAACGACCCAGACACGGGTTTCAACATTTTTTTTTCTAGCTGTTAAACACGGCTGTGAGGCGTGGCTAATCAGTGAGTCTCTCAGTATTACCTGCGCGATTTGTGGAAGCTAAGCCAGTTTGCAAATTGCTCATTTTCAATTCTTTTCAGAAATTAATCGTTAAGTTGAAGTAAATTAGCCTATTTGAAAGAAATATCGGCAAAGAACGAAGGTTTGTATGGATATTTGAGCTGACTTTTTCAGTCACTGCGAAATAACCCCGTAGTATTCATTAAATTTCCAACAGGCTGCCAGTATTATATACCCGCAAAAATTGTACTCGCTAAAAGTCCAGACACGTTTTTTTTCGGTATTCTGCCGCTGTTTAACACAGCTACGAGGGGTCCTGCAGTGTATTACGACACAAATCCTCTCATACGTTTGATGTTTTTGGTTTCCATGACCTTATATAAGAATATTATACCCATTAACGTCTAAAAGTGTCTCAGATGACACTTTGACGCTGAGTAAGTTGATGCTTTCACGAGAACTTCTAACTAGCAGACCTAATAACTTAAAATACAATTTGGGACAAAATGCTACCATACAGCACAAAAAATCTTTTTGAGCAGCTCATATAAATGAGGTGGGTGAAAAGTCGAAAACATGCATTTACTTACCAGGTCGTTTCTTGATTTTGGAACCTACCAGACCTTTTGTAAAACTTGAAAAAGTCTTATCTCTGAAGGTTTTCCATTGGCAAAGTGATGATCCAGTAAACTTATGTAGGTACACAAAGCTAATGCTAACATTTTTCCGGAAACATGATCGACTTTGACAATTGCCACGCGTCCGTCAACCTAGGAAGATTATTATGAGATGTGACCTGTCACGCTGGCCAGCGATATATCGAAACGCTGACGTTACAGAGAAAATTCTGTTAAAGATTGTCAATGAAAGTTCTTTGTCTACTGTCTACGTTTTCGGTATGACAATATTATTACATATACTATATGAAGAAGGTTAATTATTAGGACATTCGTGCCACGCATATGCAGCCAACGGGGATGAACTTTCGTCAACCAACCAACACTTTAAACCACCTTTAACAGAAGTTTGCTGCAATCGCTTTATATCAAGTGTGATATCCAAATGACCATTGAACCCGCGTTTGGCATTAATTAATTAAACCACGTTCAAAATAAAGTTATTACCTTTTGCTAAAACAATAAAACATAACGATCTATAGAAGAGACTTTTCAGCAAGTTATGTCTTCACCGTCAATCTTTTATCCGTCTTCCCATGCACAGTTAAATTGCCAGACTCTTGGATATGGTATTTTCCCAAGACCTTAAAAGCGAGTGAAACATACATCTAATTTTGTCAACCAAAGACGAAACGATCCAAATTCAGCTGTTGGTTAATTCTTCAGCCGATATCTTTACCTGCTCCTTGGAATAACTAGAACCTTTACAGCAAAGATTAAAAAGCCTGTTTTCCGTATCCAGAAACGTCCTGGCTGTGAAAAATTCGGTATAGAGTATCAGACGTAATTTCTGAAGCAACCAGATCAAGCCCGCATCAATTCACATGTTTTTGACGATATATGCTCTCCGTTTCTCACAGTCTACTTTCATTGACCGACACCGGATTTAGTGAAATATTTATTCATTTACAAATTCTTGACTTAAAATAATCAATATTACCATCCTTTCACCAAACGTAAAACACCGTGATATCTACGGATTCAAAGTTTCCGACTGAACTTAAAAATGCTTCAAATTGAACTTAATTTTGTCTGGAGAAGCATTCACTTGCCACGTTTTATAAGTAAGAGATGCATCCAAACCCAAATTTGCCCGTCATTCGTTCTCATCTAGTTGCAAGGACAAAGTGTCTAACCCAGGAAGTGAAGAGACGAATTCCAGGAAGCAGTTCAGAACGAGAAAGTGCGATCGCTGGAGCAGGAAGTTCAGTGACTTCACGTTTGGGCTCCTCGCTCGAACCCATAACCAGTGACCATTGCAGATATGGGTTTTGGAGGCGCAAGTAGCGCAGTATTAATAGGATGCCGTTTCGCCATACACCTTATCCAATAAGCAGCATTCTTCGCGATGACTGCTCGTTAGTGCGCGTCCGAGTCGTCACTGGTTTACATTTCATCACCGATGTTAATTCTTGGCGTAATACTTACCCGGCAATTTCGCTAGTTGCTCCTGGAACCGTTGTTCGTGCGATAACTTCCCCCGTGGCTAATTACCTTACCTAGGAATAGTCTCAGCACAGAACACATGCGCTTACTATTCAATTGGGGGTTGTCCTCCGCTCAGGTGGTTGTCAACCCTTACGAGAAGCTTGGCCAGGTCCAACGTTTTGGATTCTTGTTCAAAGCCGCTGGTGATGGGTTCGAGCAAGAATTTGAAACTTCCGACCTCCTCCATCCAACTCATTCTCTCCCACTGAAAGTATCACCTTCTCAAAGCTAATGTCCTTACGTTTTTTGCATGTCCGGTGTACCTTTTTTCACTAATTAACTAAACTGCATCTTTTTCATTATTATGAGCTGTGTTTTAATAAGGAAAAATGAAATAGCAGTTAAACTAAAAACTTGTCACGTTGTGGTCCATCTTCATTACTTATCATAAAAAAGTTCCACATATCAACAGACGTTGAGCAAACTTTCTACTGCTCATGTAGCACAATATTCAATGCGAATATTTAGCAAATGACTAAAGGCATATTTAAAAGTACAGGAGAATGCCACGCTACTTTAACCTACCTATCTATTCATTTTTCTGATGTTTAATATTTAATTCACATTAGTCATTCTGTAATTTTTCATTTGCACGAGCAAACCTGTTTACAGGGACAGTATTGACGAGCCAGTACTGGTGAGAAAATCTGTCAAGTAACGCCTCGGATGTGGGCAAGCCAGTCACTATAATACCATGTACGGCCATCCATGATGAATACCCCAGCAGTGAATTAGCACAGATGTGAAGCGACATAACACTTGTGTCCCATTAATACTAAACACCATGGAGATTTATGTCTTTATGAAGGTAAGTCAGAGTAACAATGTGCAACAACTGACGAAAAAAATGATTTCTGTTACTGAAATTCCAGCGTGTTATAAGCTGCCTGTTTTAAAATTAGCCTCCTCGCTTGCACTGAATTTCAATGATTTTCTAATGTCCTCAGCCGTATGAATATAATCAAACGGCTTACGCCAATGCAACCAATAGACCAGGAGACATTAACTTTTTTCGGAAAACGCGGTTAAAAGTGGTTGTACTGCAGCAATCATTGCCCACAATTTGAATAGAAGTTTGATATGTAAAAATACAAAATAAATTCTTTTGGAAATAGTGTTCTTCCTGGACGCCCTGACCTCTCGAAAAATGCAACATTATTTTACCGGACACTACAGCAGAGACGCCTCCGTGGATAAAGTGATTGGGCTTCTCTTGCACCGTCGAATACAAAGGCTCGGTTAATCTTGGATCAGAATATGGCGTCCAAGTAGTGTTAAACATTCTGTAAGCAGGGTTAACTGTCAAATATACTCAGACACCAAGAAGGAAATACACATGATAGGGCGGAAGATGTCACTTAAAAACGCAAGTGAATCGAATATATTCCTCAAGCAATTTATCAAAGTAACCGGTCGCAATTTTAAACACATCAAGGGTGGAGTTCTAGTCAAACATGTATTCCTTACAGGCATAACAGAAAATGCTAAAACGGTTACCAAACATTGCTTACCGTATGGCCAGTGTCTATTAAGAAGACAAAGTAAACTGTCCAATTAGACGTCGACCTAGAGAAATGAAATATTATAGGTAGATAAAGCAACGAAATGATGGTCTGATATGCGGGTGCGCATGGTGAGGAGAAAAGGGGGAGATAACTAAACAAGCCAGCTCAGATTACAGGGAAATATGTCAAGCGTGATTGAAACTGCATTCTGAAGTGACTTGCTTAATTAATTCCCCCTTCCACCCCATTCACCAGGCGCACCCACATATCAGACCAAAAGTTCTTTGCCATATCTACCTATAATGTTTCATCCGTCTAGTAGTTTGTAATTTTCCGCATTTCTGATGCGTTCATAACCGCTTTAAGGATATTTTATTGTTAAAATCTATTGAGACATTCTTTCAGTATCACAACTTGTGCAACACGTTGAGCATAAAACAAGGACAATTAAATGCTGCAAATTGAAAGGTGGTGCCTAAAAAATATTAGAAACTTCAAAGCATTTGTGTGAAAAAAACAAGTTGATTTTAGCCTGACAAATATATGTTAAGCAGTTGCGTGTTACATAACCAGATTAGACAGCGAACTTGATCATTTTTGTTTAAAGTAGCAGTCTAGATTGTTCGGTTGCTATATCACAAAAATAAGCATATTACTTATCCTCCACAAATTTGTATCAGAGAGAATCGTCGAGATTCACCATAAACTCATACACAAATAATTATGTCTACAGGAATATATTTGAAATATTCCTTCGCTTCCTTAAGTCTCCACAGTTACGTCAGGAGGGTTACCAAACCATAGAGAACCGCTTGAAATTAAGGCTTTTTAAGGGGCCTGTGTTTGGCTGAATAGCAAACAAAGAGAAAAGTAGATTTTCAATATGCGTATTCAAAGGCAATAACACCACAATGTGGTCCGTAGCAGTATTCCACTTCGATACTCATGCTAAATGTACCGAGTATATAAATTTGCCCTTATATTTCTCAACATTTGTTTTGAAATAAGAGGAACATTGACAATTAAAAGAGCTCTGGATCAAAGGAATTATATATCACTGCTCATCCAAAGCTAGATACTGTCAATTTACGTATTCCCAGTGGATTATTTTGGAACAAAACTCGTCAATCATTGCCTGAATACTTTGTGTTCAATCTCATGCCATCTTTACCAGGGTTTTTTACAAAATGTCCACACTGTTATTATCTTAAAGTACAATCAGTCAGCTAACATCTCCTGAGCGTATGATTGAATAATGTTATATACAGCAGGCAAGCAAACTTCAGAATTGCTGATTTGTAATTTCCTTCGATATTAATCCCTAAATTGGAGTAAATTTGTCTATTTGAAAGCTTATGGGCGTAGACTGAAAGTTGATATGAATATTTGGGCCGACTTCTTTCAACCGCAGGGAGACAGCCACATAATATTCATCAAACAGCCAACAGACAGCCAGAAGTATACTAAGAGGTTAAGGAGGTTAAACAGCTGTGTAAAACAGCAGCAGAATACCGGCGAAACACGTGTCTGGGCTTTTAGCTAGTACCTGCGTGGTGAGTATGGTTCCACCGTTAATCCTTAAACTTCAGATTCCAGGTGTTCAAAAATCTGGATGATCAGCCAGGGATATCGGGGATATTGAGGATAGTAAGTTTTAACCTAACATCTCATGCAAGGAGCCTTTTTTCAAATGGAATATGATTCTAGACAACTTTATAGTATAACAGATTGTTTCTACATTAAATTTAAGAGAATTTATAGTTAGCACGATCAGGGTTAGTGTTGAGTGAATCAACTCTAGAGTTACTATCTGGGTCAGAGTTAAGGCACAAGAGTAGGTAACGGTACCAGAATCTAGCGCAAGGTAAACTGTAGTACAGAGGGCTCGTGTCCACTGTACTTTACGAGAAAAATACACTTATGCGTAAAAATCTTATTTAATTGGTACAGTCTGGGCTAGAAAATGTTGTCGGTTACATCTGTGTGTATCTATGTGTGCCCCCTAAACGGGCCACGTGGTAGATGCGTTGGACCAACACGGGGGCCAAATTAGGCAGCGGCGAGGCAGGCATACAGCCGACCTGGAGGTGATGGCACACTAGGCGGCGCAATGAATAGGGACCCAAACCGCGCCATCCACCTGGTGTCCTTCCCGCCTCCGGTCTTCTTTGACTCTGTCTTGACACTGGCTCAGGTGGGGGAGGAGGAGAGAGTGCGGTAGCTGCAGCGCAAGCTCCACTATCACTTTAAACTAAATCACGCGCAAGTCACCGTCCCTGCTCAACTTTCCCATGAGCATACGGTGGACATCGTCGGATTACGACGGTCGAACTGTCGTATCTATGTGAATCCATATATTAGAAGAGATTAGTAGCAAAAGGAGAATTTTAGGAGACAATGTTTGCTAACTTCAATTTTGTATTCTACCTAAGTTGGACAAAGCAGGCTATTATGAAGCATGTTTTTTTCAAAAAAACGAAATACAATCTTTCTCGAAAATTCAAATTTGTAAAATTTCAGACTGCTATGGCCTTAAAACTATAATAACTTCGAGGTTCTATAATAAGTTACCTATATCCAGATCGTTTACGATATATTCCACAAGTAAACTTAACATAGTCCACTTGCAAAGTGCAGCGTAAGTTCTAGAAATAAGTAATTTTTAGACAGAAGGCACAACGAATGACTCCACTTTTCACTTGGTCACTCTTTGCTCGGTTAATATTTTTACAACAGAATCTACAATTTAACTGGAATGATCAAAACTGTTTCATCAAAACAAACAAGAATTTGGTTTACGGAAGTTCACCAGTACCTATCATATACAAAAGAACGTTTAGATTTCTAACTTTAGGTTATGTAGAAAAACGGAGAATGATGTAAAGGCTGTGGATAACAGCGTGCGAAATTTCCGAGTAATTTTCAAACCAATAATCGACTATGGAGATAAAATCACGGCCATTAAAGACTCGGGTACGGATCTACAAGCTATAATCGCATCAACTATAACCCCCGGCGATAAACACGAGGACTGCCAAATATAGTAGTTGGGTGCTTGTCTGGCCACTGCGCGCCTTGTGCCCAATATTTCCTTTTTCTGCAACGGTTTGCCTCTGCAGAGACTCCGGATTCCATGATGAGAATACAAAACGTCAGGCTAATAAATCTCTTGTCAAAGTCATATTTTCTCCTTCATAGCAGTTCGAACATCGTTGCCAACGATGTTCGTCGTGTGTGCTACAGTAGAGTAGTCACTTATGCATGAATAAATTTACACCGCTCAGAGCTGGGCCGCGTGTCATGAACAAGTCAAGAATATCAGAGACGGGGGAGGTAGCAGGTAGCTGGTATGGCAGGAACCAAGACTCTAGACGTAAAACCACACCCCAGGCGCGGCATTTGTTGTGCATGCATGCCGTGTTCTGACCTGATCTCCGTGTTGGTCCAACGCCTCTACCGCGTAGCCCATTGTAGGACCAGCTGCTACTCAAAAGCTGTAGAAAGGCAATGAGTTGCACTTCATGAGTACGGGAATACTGGTGTGAACCGGCAAGAAGACGGGAAGGCAACTTCTCGAAGGGTGATTGTCAGACCTTAGCACCAGCAACAGTCATATTGGTTGGCTTCCTGCACTACACACGATAGTTCGACAGTCGATTTCGATGATATCCACCGTATGCTCTCACACCAGGTGCGTTGCAGGGACGGTGGCTTGCACGTCAAGTGGTTTAGAAGTGATAGTAGCCTTGCAGACGCAGTTACTGCAATTCCTCCCTCCTCCCCCACCTGAGCCCGCGTCAAGACAGAGTCATAGAGCACGAGGGCGAGAGGACTGCAGGCGGCTGGCACGGCCGGAGCCGCCCCTGGGCGTACCACCACACCTGGCTCGGATCCCACGAAGTGGGAGTGCCATAAAGGCTACATTAGAAGGAACCATTGCAGCCCGAATCTCAGTCCGCCAGTCAGCCACTCCACAGAAAACACACATTTGGCTGACCACGTGGTCCGAGTTATCCTGTCAGTTGGCAACCTTCATAGCCACAGCTTTTAGCGCACCGTGATAATTTCCGGTCAGTTGCCTGATGTGGGAGTGGGCGCATTACAATGGATCGGCGTACTCTGTCTTCGCGCGCCACAGCACGACCTGGCCCCCATAACGCAATAATAACACCAGATCAAAATCGATAAGCTTCATCGCCGTCTGGACTCCGAAATCTATCGGTCAGCCGACGTTACAGCATATACAGCGAGCCGATGGCGCATCTGGTAGGAAGTCGGCGATTAGCATACCGTTAAAGGAAGTTTTAGAAATCCCGGATATACGCCGAACAAATGAAGATTGCAGCGATGCCGTCGAATGAAGCCGTGCGGCAGCTGATGTAGCCGAGTATCCGGCGGACTACCGGAGGTTATCGTGGAGGCGCATGCGTCCTGGCGCTTCCATGGTAAATGTGCGAGAGCAAAGAGGCGGTGAAGGCAAGATGCCGACCATACGTCGGAGCCCCAATGACCATCACCCGCGCGATGATCGGCGCGAATCGACCGAAATGACGCGGAGCTGGCTGCGTGAAAGTAGCGGGAGGAGAAACGGCAGAGGCTAGGAGGGGCCGTAGGGGTGGCAGGGCGCCAAGAATGGCGATGAGGGTGGTGTATTGGTGCTGTCGGCATTGTGGTGTATTCCATTGTCAGATACGGCGCATGCGACCTGAACAGACCAGTACGCGATTGAGGAATGCGCTATGAGGGCGGTAGAAGCACGGATTTCAAGGTGATGAAGTCCGGTGCACGACTCACCATTTTAAGAGGGATGGGAAGCGACCGAATCGTGCCGGATGCGAGATCGTGCTGCAGTCACCGATGCAGCTCGAGAGACGAAACCATCGCCGACGGTGGTGGTGGCAGTAGGTGAAATTGGTGGCGTGCTGGGGCAATGGCGATATGACGGATGCATTCCATGATGAAGGATGAATGGAAACTGGATGCTGGAGGGCAGGTCAGAATATGTTTAGGCAGAATTTACGGCAACGAGAACTGTCGATTGTTGGGCATCATGTCCGAAGATCCAACCAGGCCGATTCTGGCGCGTAAAGATGGTTAATGGAAGCAGTATGCTGAAGGTGTACCAGTACGGCGGCAAGCTTGGGAGTCCGGGTTAAGTGCTGGTGATCTTCGTGCCGCCTTTGATCCCGAAGGGCGGCTATCCGTCATCTCCAGGATTAAGCGAACAGTTCGCCGATCTCCATACGGTCTTATCCCTGGCGGCGAGGGTCTCCAGTTTGTTGATTGCAGTTGTTTGTATTTTTTTCGTCCGGTCCTTTGTAGCGGCCATTTTTGATCTCTTCGCCAGCGTCCGGAAAGGGATTCCGGTGGCACCGCTTGGTGGAATGCCCGTCATCCATCTTACCGCAGGCGGTCGCCCACCGAGCCGGTGTACTTACTCCTGTAGGGCGATGTTGAGATCCCGGTCCCATTCGAGACTCAAACCAAAGATCCCGCCATCCGAAGCTTCAGCATTCTCGCGGAGGCAGCCGTGAGATGGAAAGTGATTCGAAGCCCTGGCTTGGTTCGAGTAGACGCAATTGGGCTGCCCGGGGTATGACGCGGCCGACAAGACGACGGCCTCGGTACATCCTTTCGCTGAAGTTCAGGTGAACGTGGCGATTCCACGGAGGGCTGTAGCCGTCGGAAGCCGAATTGAAGTGACCGTTGCCCCAACAAATTATCTCGCGATGCGCCACATCGTGCTTCCGTGATGCCAATGGAAGGTTTCCACGTTTTGTTTATACCGATGACACGATTCTGAGGAGTATCAGGTCGCGCTGGGTGGGCGGCTTCGCGGCATAAACGTTTTGGAAATGATTTGTTAACCTGGTACCGGCACTTGCTGAAGAGGTGTTCAGCCCCGTTGCAGGTCCTCCTCCGTCACGGGGTGTTAAAGGCGCAATGCCCGCAGCGAGCAAGCCGGGGACTGTAGCTGCAGACACGCGGCGAGCCCGGTACGCCGACTGCTGCAGGAAGGTGCCCGTCAAACGTAGGGACGATAGCCGTCACCATCACGGTAGCGTCCGGTCAAAGAGCATAGAGAACATGGACCGGCGAGGCGGGCCAGCCAGTGCGCAGCCCTGCTCTACTCCGTTGGTCAATGCGAATGCTTCGGATGATTCCACGTCGCGATGCGCCGTCATCCCGTCATGAAGTTTGATGCGCACCATGTGCGTGAACCGCTCAGACAACCAACAATTTCACGACTTTCCAGTCCGCCCAATTCACCGGCGTTGGAAGCGCTTTTGCTATCCGTCGAAGGTAGTGCATAGCGAGTCGCATCTCCTTAACATTCTCTAGAAGGGCGGGTGGCAAAAGATCGGTATCACACCCGCGTCAGCGAAGCCCATTATTTTCCCGGAGGGGTCCTGTCGAAAGAATCGTTAAAACGATTGATAGCTGGCGGCAAAGATTCCAAAGGGATGTTATGTTCGAGATGCCCTGCGATTACCGTCAGTGGTATTTACGGTCAGGCATTTAATGATGGTCGCGCCGAATTTTGTGGTTCGTCCGCTAAATTTCTTTTGAGCAGGAGTTTCGGCTTATCAGGCCGGGGCCCACCGCGCCTCGTAGACTCGGTGGACGGTGTCGATCCCGCGCCACCGCTGGAACCTCCGTCGTTAAGTTCGATGGTTTCGGCAGGGAAGGCGCGACTGGTATCACGTACGGTTCGTGTCCACTCGAGAAAGAACGGCGTTAATCGGAGATGCATTGATGAGCAATTAGGACATTTGAAGTACCGGCCCGAAGCGCTGAATTCCATAGTATCGTCAGCAGCGGGCAGTCGTCAGACCAAGAGTGTCCCCTGATACACATCGTAGATACCCTGACGGCTTTAAAGTGCGCATTCTCACGGTGTAGCCCCATACCCGGATTTCCCGTTTTTGATCATCCATATTCGCATATAGGCTGGCGCCGGCATCCGGTAGCCTGCGACGTCAGTCCGGGGCTGGAAGCTCAGGCATCCACATTTTCCATGAGTAAGTTGCCGATGCCGGCGTCAGCTTCGGCCAAACCAGTCCTAGTGTCGACGGTGCGCGTCCGATGACATCGAGGGCAGTGGACCGATGACGATTTCGCAGTTGACACCATCGTGTCTCCGTTTTCGGTTGCGTTATCATCTGGAGCATGCACGTCCTCCAGTTTCTCGGATATTTGAAGTTGCTGAAACCCACAGCGAGCAGCGTAGCAGAGCATTTATCTCTACATGGTAGGCGCGCCTACACTTGCGGCCTCTACCCGAAAGTTTCGCCATAGCTCGGAAGCCTTCATCTGGGCAGATGACGATGCGGGTGACCGGGTCCAACCATCGGCATAGCGTGGATCGCCTGGTTACCAGCAATATCCTCGGTCGATCTCGCCTCCGGACGAGAACATAGTCCAGCAGATGCCAGCGCCGCGACCGAGGGTGCATCCACGTGGGCAGCCTCTCCCGCGTCGGAAGGTGGGCAGCGTTGGCTGCGTGAGACGGTGTTTCCGCACATGCGTAAAAGAAGGAGGCGGTTATCGTTACAACTACCGAGAACGTGGGGACCCAGCACTCCCCTGCCAGGCAGCGTGGTCCGTCCGACGCGGGGCATTGAAGTCACCAAGCGACACTAACTTGTCCACTTTCGGCACAGTCGCCAGCAAGGCGTGCAGGGCCTCGTAGAATTTTGTCCTTCGCCGCATCAGAGCTCGTATTTGGGGGAGCGTAGGCGCTGATGATGGTGGCGAACTGGTCTCCCGAAGAGGTAGGCGGAGGCTCATCAGGCGATCATTGATACCCGTGCGGCAGACATGGGACAGACGTCCAACAATGTCGATCCGGATGGCAAGGCATCACCAGCGTCGCGTCGCTCTGCCTTCGGCCGGCCGCTCCAGTAGAAGGTGTAGCCGGCACCCACCTCCTCCAGCCGACCCTGCTCAGAGAATCGGGTCTTGCTGAGAGCAGCAATGTCCACCTTGTAGCGCGCCAGTTCCCGAGCGACTAGCGCCGTCCTTCGTTCCGGCCGGTTGCTCCTAGGATTGTCTAAAAGGGAACATTCCAGGCTGCTAGTGAGTGGACTCACCCGAGCAGCCTGGAGGCATGGCGGGGTGGGGACGGGGGTATGGTTGTTTGGTTTGAGTTTTACGACCGCGTTTTTTTGCGATCTGCGAGCCGCGGCCGGCTGCAGACGACGTGATACCCAGTATTTGTTTAGGGTAACTTTTTTAGCCCCTTCCTCCGCGAGGAGGCAAGCAGTGCTGTCCCTAAATAGGGCTGCTCGGACATCCCAGACGGCTGCCGAACTCCACTATGGGTTACGGTTTTGTTTTAGTGGGAAAACGACCCGAGTTAGCCTGGGCCGCCTACGGGGTTACTGTTGCCCCCGCCGTAGGACTTTTTGAGAGGGGGGAGGTGGGAAGTTCGGGAGTCAGACAGACCGAGTGTGGAGGCCAACACAACACCGGAGACCCTCACCTGGTTTAGCCCACCGGTCGTGACGGTTGCCCGGGGTGTGGCCGCTGGGAAGAACCCAACTTCGAGGAGCCACAGGTGAAAGTTGGGCACCAGTTAGTGGGGCCACAGGAGCATTCACCACCTGTACGAGACAAATGGAGCGACCAAATGCTATCTGTGTGGTGCTACCCATAACTAGTACCCCTACACCCCGCGCACTACACACACACGGTTGGTGAAGCACTTTGCTACCTGGCAAAGTGCGAATGCCTTCACCAAGCCATGAGCACACTGCAAGTTTGAATGCGTTAACCAGGACCATCTACGGACCCTATCCCTCCCCTTTTCCCATCACTCGTGGCTTGACAGAAAAAAAACTGTTGTTCTACCAGTCTTCGATGATGGGCTTCTGTATGAGTTTGAAAGCGCAATGCTAATAACCTATTGTTTCAGTGACCATTCTTTGTATAATCTACAAAAAGAGGCAAGAACTAGTATATTCACACGCGTTCTATCATTTAAGCTCTTACTCAGACTCTGAACGTAGATTGGTTGACTTCTTCTGTTTCAATGAGTTACGGCGAAATCAAGCACATCTTGAATAAGGTAAAAACAAAAAACACATGGATTTATTTTTATTACTCAGCAAAGCATAATTAAAACGCGAGCAGTGTTCAGCTTGCCACAAAACGTAATATTTCCCTTATTTGAGCACCGTCTGTCCGAGGATTATTTAAAAGCACGGACAAGCATTATCTTCTTCTACAAACAATGCTTAATCACGATGGAGGAATATTTGTCACTTGTGACTATCTTACTATTGCGCGAGTTAATCGGCACACAAGGGGTCTGTTTTCGAGTCATTTAAGACATTCTATGGATTTATATACAACTCCTGACAAATTTCATTGAATTCAGACCTGGAATCTGAAATTGTGTTTAAATCTAGGAAGGGTAACTTAGTTAGAGTTGTAAGGCTGATTATTGTGCAGGATTTACCCCAGAAATTGTAGTTACGCCAGGATGCCAGCTTTTGGCATGCAAATTTTCTATCGCTTTTCAATACTCTTGTGACTTACGATGTATTTTTATAGAAGTCGTGCTCGCAATTTAGTAGTAAAAACATGTCTCTTTTTAATTTCATTCCCGACGTTAGGGTATAGGTACGCCTTATAAGGGTTATAAATGTCAGGTTTTTTGAGACCAGGAACAACTCCTACAAATAGCATCGTATTTGACCTCTCCTGGTGTTCTAATTAATTATCAAACATAGGCTAGATGTATTGCGGAATTTTAGGACCCGTGCAAAGTATGCTCATAAGGATAAAGAATATTGTACGAGTTTCCCTATATTGAAAGAATAGAGCCCGTAGGCTTTGAAGGGCAGATCTAAATTGAACATATTTGGGAACTAGAATTCGTTTTTAAAACTGAAAGATATTTTTTTCAAATTTAAAGAAGCCATGATTTTCTACCATCGGGGTGGAAGAGGGGATATTTTTGAATATTGATTGGATGAAATTTGTTTATACCAAGGAAAATCAATAGAAAAAATATATTACACAGGCAATTATTTTTTTCAATCTGTCCAGTTGAAGAAGCGGCCGAAAAGAAATGCATTCAAAAGCCTGCATCCTAGCGTGATTTAAACATCACAAGATTCTGTTGCATGATATTCCAACTCCACGGAACTCATCAATCCTAATCGAAAACACATGTTTTAAATTTTGATTAACGTTTAACGGGGTTGGTCACTGATTGTACATTCAAATTTATGTAACCTCCTAGCGAGTCCTTTTTAAGCAGCTATTTTTACCTCGGTTTTACTCCAACTAAAAATAACTCTAGACTGTCACATTAACCCAGGAACATTTTCTGTTTTTGTACAATGTCAGGAGAGAACATAGTTGCGTTTTGCTGCGTGGAAAACTTACAACGGTTGAAGTACTGTTGGAGTACTTTACCTCCAACGGAGAAACTATTTAAAATATGGACAGCTGATTAACCTGTCTTCTACGACTGCACTTTGCAGATGTAAGTGGTCATTTCGTGGAAAGACGGAAAGCAGTTACCACAAGTTTCTTCTGCGGCTTTTACCTAGCTTTTATTAGTTTTCTGATTATATTTTCAGGAAATTATATCCGAACCGATATTTGGACGACCAGACACCCTCACAACAAGAAGATGTAGGTCATTTTTATACCAGAAGGACGTCGGATGCGTCCAACACGACAAATTACGTTCAACCTTTTGTTTCTGGACAGAAAATACTACCGTTCACCTGGTCTCGCATATAACCCATTCAAAAGCTCCAATGTTTTTAGATTCATCGGGGATCTGGATGTATTCGTAGCAGCCACGCAAAATAACCGTCCGTACAATATAATTTCCTTATAGCATTTTCGCATCTAAGTGCCTCTGATAGTGGTTATTAACTGACAGAGGGTAAATTTCCGTTCCAACATGGTGTGCACGTCTCGGTGTTTTAAATATTTACCCAATTAGTCCCAGGAGGTACGTTAAAAAGTACAGTTTGTTAAGTATCTCAAATGCAATCCACTCCTATGCAAGGTAGAACGTTCTTCTAAAGTGTATTGCGCTTTAAACAATATTATGACAGCCACACGGTAACGGCCATTTCAAATGAAACCTCGGTTGATTAACAGAAATTAAGTAACCTACAGGTTCTCTACCATATACGTATTTACGCATATTACTCTTTCCACCTTTTGATAGGTGATGATCTAATTCGACCGATCCCTTGAATACTGGACAGTAATCAACTTTTGAAGAAGGAGCTATGATCACTAGCACAAGAAGCTTAGCAGCCTGAAGATTTGGATTATCACGTGATTACCATCATCATCATCATCATCATCATCATCATCATCATCATCATCATCATCATCATCATCATCATCATCATCATCATCATCATCATCATCATCATCTCATCGAGGAATAGTGTTGGAGTAGGGGCACGAGTGACGTAGTAATTAAAGGGCGTGGTGGGCCAGCTACTACCTAGATACCAGCATGATTTAATCGCCGTTGTCGATGCTTGCCTTGAAGAATACTCGGCAATTTGGCTTATTGGCACCGAGACTGCTGGTCACCCGTATCCTCAACACGCAGCCAAATTCGAAGCACAGAATACGGAAGCGGAACTTAATTGGGCTTGTTAGCTGAATGTGCACGAGAGAACCATGGCTCAAACAAATTACCACATTTTGCCCAAGTCATCAACCTTGAAGGTGTGGCCAAATTCCATCGAATGAGGCGTGATCTGAAGGTTGGTCATTCCTCGTCACTCCTGCTGCCTGCTCAGCCATTCGTTTCCCTAGAACTCTTTCAGTTCCTCAGATGTAATTGCGGTGTCCGCAACTGAATCCTATCCGGTAAATGACTTCAGACTTTTCCTGCCATGGCAGTGGGTTTTACGACTTCATGACCTGGTACCTTATGGTTGCCTCCAGTCAGTGTTTGAGGAGGCATCCGACAGCTTCCGAGACGGTTTTCATGTACGGGGACGCTAGCCTGAGTTTTTCCCTCGTGGCCTTTATGAATGCACTGGCTGATGATTATTCGTGGATAACCATTCATTTTAAGGACCAGTAGAATATATGGCAGTTCAGCAAGCCTATTCTTCGGTTCACTGCAATGCATCTCAACAGGTCGGTATAGCAACCTTACATAATTGCATTTGTGACTGATTAGGTGGTTGTTGTTGAAGCTCACTTGCATTATCGCTTTCCTGAACACTTTAGTTTTTAGGCCACTACAATTCTTCCGGCAGAAGATGACCTCAAGGAAGGCTCATTGGCTGTTTTATTCCTCCTTCATCGTGAACTGCATGTCCGGGGAGGACCAGATCCCTTCGATGACCACAAGGGTATCGTCCATTTACCAAGCCCAGAATTTTGAGCTGTGGTGTCCGACGATGGCCAGCAACTCCAACCGTTGTCGGACCACCCCGGCTAGGAGCCCCGAAATCGGCGAACCCATTTGCATGCCTTTTACCTGCCTGTAGATTATTCCACCAAACGTGAAGTATATGTTGAGGCAGAAATTCAGGACTTGGAAGCGATTCTCCGTTTTATCGTATTTGTGTTTTTAGGGCTAATTCAATGGTCCCTACTGCCAGGTGTTGAAAAATAGAACAGTGGACGTGATAGGAATTTAAATTGAGGTTCCTCAAATAAATCGTTGGTATTCTGAAGGTAGTTCGTCCTGTCAATGACAACAGTGGAACGCCTCTTGTCCACGGGCATGACAACGAGGTTTTATCGATCTTGACTTCCCTTAGTGCAGCAATTCACGCGGCTTGTGCATCACAAGGAGAGACGAAAACTTGGCGTTGGATAAAGGTCCTTCATGTTCTTTTCCATCGCTTCCGTCGTAGTGAAGATTGATTCCATCGTTGCAATCAGGTTAGCCGGTTGGGAATCAGCTGTGTTGAATGAGACCTAATACCATATCACCTGCATTTTATCACTCGTTAGCTTCTTTGACGACAAGTTGTGCAGCAGTTTGTGTTTTTTTGCCGATGCTGCCTTAGACCTCTTTCTGTATTTTTCCTTCCATGTTGTGTCACGTATCGTTCTCTACTCATGGAATCGTTGATTTCACTCTCTGTAAGAGCACACGTTTACTAAGTACGGTCATGAACTAACAGCATTTAGTCTTTTCCTGGCCAATCATATAACGGTACTTGCGAAGCCTGGCATGGCAATCTTCAAGGAGCCCTGGAATCATTCTTCTAATATGTTGAAATAGTGCTTTGGGTAAAAATTTCAGTTTTTACTAGGTAACATGCTGCTGTCAATGCACCTGAGCAGAACTTGACTCTGTGCTTACGTAGGAGCCTATTGGAGGGTGAAGTTTTCCCACCGTAATGCAGAGCGGAGCATATCACTCCAAACAATGTGCCACTAAAAGCGAAGAGGTGATTTCCAGGAGGTAGTCGCAAAGAGAGAGAGAGGGCCTATTGCAAAGGTGGATTGACCAGTGGCTTACAGGAAGAATTACAGTTCTATACAAGCGACATCTTCAAAAAATCAAGCTGGAGACCAGCAAAATGATGGCACTGGCACTTGATCCTCCGCCACAGGGTAGAATGACAAAACGGTCTAGGAGAGGATACTTGACGGCGTTCGTCTGCGTAGACTGACAGTTTTAGCGGGGAGAGAATGAAAATGAAATAATTGAAGAGAAAAACGAACGGCTGACTCTCCGCGACGGTGGGCAGTTTTTCCGGCGCCCCAGGCGTATAACAGAATTATTATTAAAAAGTCATAAATAATCATCAGTGAAGAGAGAGAGAGAGAGAGATAAAATTAGCAAAAGGAGACGTGTGCATTATTTTCGCACATCTTTGCCGGAGAACCCTATGAGCAGGATAAATGAACCCGAGTAAAGTAGCCAGTTTTCAATTAAGAGGCATAAGGGGTGCAACAAAAAAATAGAAAATCTGTGTTAAATTAGCATTAGTCGATATTTTGGCAATACAAAAATACTGGCAGGTCTATTTTAGTCAGAATGTTCAGTCAGTGAAATGCCAACTGAAATGCTGAAATGCATTTTCCGTGTTTTTAATATTGATTATCTCATGGCATGATTCGTTATTACTTCAGACATGCCAGAATTTTGACTTTTTAATGAACGTTTTTGCAGCCGACTGCAAAACCAGCACCTGAGAATAACGTAACTATCTTAAAAGTATGTATTTCATTGATTTTTGATTCTCCTGTATGTTGATTTTTTTGTAAGTAATATGCTGTAAATAAACGTTATTTTTCACCCTTGGTCTCGTCGGCGTCTCTCATCTGGCAATTGTTTGAAAAGGTTTTGAGTCTCCGAATACTTTTGAGCCTGATCTATGTTTGCATTCAAGTGTAGGTTTTTCAATCCATTAGCAGTGTGACTTTTACTGTAAGAAAGAAGATTTTTGAGAAAGCTTTTTACAACAGATACTTGAGTGCATTTGGGCATTCAAACCAAATAAAAAGCTTACTCCTTTAGTGTTGATCTATTTAAAAGTGTTGTTATTTGCAGGCGGTCAAAAAGACCCGCATTAAAAAGGCAAACGTCTGTAATCTGTGAAATACCATGGATTTAGGCCTCGCGAGAATCAATACCACACAACCACCTTAGTAATCATTCTTAATTGAAAATGCATTACATGAGCTCTGTCACTGACTGTTCACGCAACAGCGCTTTTATAACCTGTTAATAGCACATTGCTAATTCAAGGGCTTCCATAGTCAGGTACTTTCGGATTCACTCTCCGAAAACGCAATCAAAAACCCACTTACAGAACGGCCTATTCCATCGTATACCAAGAAGAGCTTAGAGTCTTCTGAACGCATTGATATGAGAAAAGATATTGCGATTGCACATTTCCCCTACACTGACATGCACAGGCGAGTTACAAAGATCGAATCCGGGGACTATTTGACCTTATATAATTCTATCTCGTATTTAAACAGGCCTTTAATTTAAGCAGACAAGATTAAAACCTCAGATAAGGCGTGCAAGAACGAAGCTTGTCCGTTACAAAGGATGACGGTTATCACAGACTGTAATGACAGGCTTAAAAATGGTGTGAGTTCAATTAAAGTAGCTATTAAGTCAAACTTTCTGTCACAAATTTGATTTAAATCGAGCCCTACACGAGGAAATACATATACGGTACTTCCGTACAAAGAGTTTTATGCAGTAGTCTCCAGACGTGTATAACAAAATATTGATTTGTTAACGAACACTACATTTGTCACTGGCTTTGTTGACGGTGGAATTCTAAGCACTGCAGCATATGACTTTTCGATAATGGATTGGCCATTTATTGTGCCGGTACGCCCCCATGAGAAAAAATCGAATGTGCGGGCCGCACGCGTGATTAAAGAAATCATACGTGTTCGATGCTGCAGTACACGCTGATTGGCTGACTGAACTAACGCGCGCATTCTGCGTCTAGCTAAGCCTGTAGTACCATGCTTGGTTACGTCTTCCCTTTTGCCTTAGAACGAGATGCCCCAACGTTTCTGTTATCAGTACCAGATGTCAAAAGCGACAGGAGATGTCCTGGGGCATAAACTTTGAAACAAGTCAAGAAAATGTTACGGACATAAATTTTGTTATGATGGTGAGTGAAACATCACAGAGAGAACGATTCAATCCTAATAAGTTCTATGTTGGGGTGGTCTAAATCGCATTTTCCTTGGTGAACCCCTCATTCCAGTGCTGGTAATTAAGTCAAGGTCAGTCGCATGCTTGAAGTTAATTTAGTCGCTAGCGAAGGCTCTTGCCTGAGACTAATTCTTCCGAGGTAACGAAATGTGCTAGCCGAGGCAAATGACTGCTCTGTGAGGGATTATCGCATTCGAAACAGTATTGCTTATAGTGTATGATTGGAAGGAATCTTCTGAATTGCGACCAAATTTTACAATATAGGATCGCGAAGCAGTGGTAGATGGCTTTCGTCTCCACTTTTATGTTGCCCTCAGTGGTTAAGAATGATTTTGCTTACTTAGGGAAATAACGCATAAGGATATCGTCCAGTCTTATATCCTGACTTGCACTGCCCAATATCCTCCGCAATAACACACATCCTTGTTCAAGATTTCAAGGCAATCAAAGTCGGAACCATCAGAATATTTACTGAGCAGAACCTCGACCACTCTTTATTCGTCCTTGAAAATGAGAGGAAATAAATTTGAGCTGTGGCCTCAGGCTACGGCAGCTTAAGTTTGTGGTGCAGACTAAAGATGGGCAATTCAAAACTGCAGTAAATTCTCTATCTAAAAAATGTCAATTATAATGTTGAAAAGTGTTTCAATTCGAACAAAAATTACTTAAGAAGGGGTATCGTATTGATTATCGTGCAACCTACTCCGAAGATATGTCAGTCACCATAAGCTCCGAGCGTTTGAAAGAGTCTCTTTCTGACAGTCCGCAAAATGTAAACCCTGTAAAAAATTGCTCCTTATGTTTTTATAAAATTTTCCTATTGATTTTTAATACTCTTTATAATTCGTATATATTTTATAGAAAAAAACCCATAAATATTCGAATATTTACCCAGTTGATTGAATAAAACGCGATCTTCAAATTTTATGCTTGGCGAATGGCATCTTTTGGTTTCTTAAAAGTCAATAAATCCCTGAACATTTTTAAATACTACCGGGCGTTACAATTGAATTCACGGTTTCCGAACTACATGTTGTTTACATTCTGTGTAAGCACAAATCAAAAATTTCTCTACGGTAGTAATAAGAGGTCACAAAGTTATCGTAAAATTTTTAATGGATTTGGATCCTGTGGTACACATTGTAGGTAACATAAATAAATTGACGGATACGATGTGTAATGGATGAAAATTTCAAGGTCGTAAAAGTCTCATACTCAGAAACGTTTTAAAATCCGAAAGGTCACCTTTCTTTAAATATAAACTTTGTAGAATACGTACATGTGCAAGAACGTGTGCAAGAAATAATATTTTTGTGCATGCTTTTTGTAAAATAAATTTGAGTTATTGGGAGCATAGAAAATCAATGAGCAAATTTGATACTTAATAAATAACTATTTTTTACAGTTTATGTTTTTGCAAACGGTTAAATAGAAGCTCTTTCAAACGCCTGTAGCCTATGGTAACTGAAATATCTTGAGAGTAGGCTGCACGAAAATCAATACGACAAACCTACTTAAGTAATTTGTTTGAATCGAAAACACATTTCAGAATTTCGGTAAACATTTCATAAGATTAGGAATAAACTGTAATTTGCGGATGACATTAACCATGGCAAATAAGTTACGCTATCTCAAGGGAAACTAAAAGTTCCTGTTTATGTAATGGCTAATGCCTTCTGCCTTGCATGCCTCACTTCTTTTGTTTGGAATCCCGATGTGTGTTTTGTGTGTGTGTGGGGACCAGGTTAAGTACGTGGCACGGGCAGACAGGCTATTTAGCCCTTTTAGTCACCCCTCAATGCCACATCACATTACTCACTGACTTGGACAGTGAAAAAATGTCCGAAAGAGGGAAGAGAGAATGCGATGGACTTTCTCTCACCCAAAACAACCCGCTACATATTTAAATAGCGAATGTAAGCTAAAGTTATGGCTTGGAAAGCTGCCACTGGATGGAACATCCTGATCCTGCTCTCAAATGAGAGTCTGGGTGCAATAACTCATTGACATTCTTGTCTCTCCTACGCTGATTAGATGCCAGCCATTTTTCATGTACGTGTGAAAGTGGGTGGTAATGCGTGCAAACTAGGCGTGTGTTGCACGCGCGGTCAGGCTTTTGGGCTATGTCCACCACATTACAAGATTCTACGTTGATGTATACTGACTCTGTCATGACAATGGGCATAGGAAACGACGGGGTACCTTTCAGAAGGACAGTAATGGCAAAGCAAGGAGAGAATTGAGTGCTTATTTCTGGATTATTAGCCATCATCAGCCAGCAATACGCGACCCCAGGCGCTGCGGAGCCAGGTCTCGAACTCGTGACCTGTTGATTAAAAATAATACGCTCTAATCCACTGCGCTACCATCTCGTTATTTTGCCGGTTTGTAGCGGCAATATTAATTATGGTATGTAGGCCCACACCAAGCGGTTACAGGACTCACGTATCCCGTTGTGCCTTGAGGCTTACTCTCGGACCCGGCCAGCAGACGCAAAGCAACGAGGGTTAAAGACAGAATAACGAAACTGACAAAGACACGTGGAATTGCAATGGAAAGTTCTGGCTTATATGCCATCATCAGCCAGCCGTATCCAACTCTAGGTGAAGTGGCTATCCACCATTCGTAGGTACTCTAGGTACTCTATCCATAATTCAACTATAATCAGTTGCAGAATGCTGAAGAAAGGTGCAAGGCAGGGAAAAAATTGACAAATCAGTCAAAAAGGAAATTTGATTTTGAGCATGACCCCATGGAAACTCTCTCATATGCCGTATGTAGAAAAGACGAAACTTAGAAACGACTAGATTTTGATCACCGGGCATTCAACCTTGTCTTTCTATAGAAGGAGAAAATGTAATCAATGGAACATGAAGCTTATTGGCTTGTCGTTTCAGATTCTCACAGGAAACCTTCCTCAGACCAAGTGGAAGATAATTATGATGAGGACGAAAGAGTTTACTGTTTATAGAACCCAGCGACCGCTTAACAACATACCTAATGCAAGCAAAAATGTGAGTCCCAAGAAGTAATTGAGAAGATGAAGATGCAATCGCTGGGACAAGAAATTTATTTGCCTGTCTTTTTGGATTCCAACTCGATCCAACCATATGAGACCATATCAGCAGCATATCCGTATCTGATACTGTCTCTGATGACGGGTTCGAGTTGGAAGCCAAGACTTCAGGCGAATAAAGTTCTTGTCCATGCGATCTCACCTACGTCTTCTCAACAAGCCTAATCTTAATAGCAAATCTCGCACTGGTGTTGCACACGAACTAGAAGCAATTGCTAGTCACTGAGTTCTGAGGCCAAAAGACCCCGACAGGAAACGCCTGCCGTCAGTTACAGCATCTGGTGCGGTTGCGTAAAAAGCAAATACGCCGGAGAAACTTAGAGACAACTCCGCATGCGGATAGTTGAAAATGAGGCTGCAGTGAGGAGGAAGGGCGTTGGTTGTCTGTTCACGCATCTCCTGGAACTCGAACCTTCGCATTCATTCGTGACCTCTTTTCTGTGTACGTTTGTTTACAAGGCAGGTGAGTAATCAACTGTATCCTACCTCAACTTTCAGCATCCAAATCGGTAATTTACGGTATAAGTCCCGGATGCGAAGGTCGAAAACGCAACTGGATAAGTCCGTCACTCGCCAATCGAGTAGCTGTCATTTTCTTGGTGACATGTATCATTTTAAGCAATTATTTTAATAAACATGTGCTAAGGCAATAGTTGGTGTTAAAATAAATGAAATACTGCACAATTGAGAAGAAGGATATGCGATCGCTGAAACAGAAAGTTTACTGAGTGAAATTGTCATTTTGTCAGTTGTACCCTCACATGACCGATGCATATTTACGGCAAAAGCAAAGGAGACTGGAGTGATCATTTCTGGCTTAATAACCGTCGTCAACCAGCCATCCGCAAGGGCATGCTGTGCTTCGCCCTAGGCTCGAACCCGCGAACCGTAAATCAGAAGATCAACGCTCTAACCACTGAGCCATGGGCTCGTTGTCTTGCCGGTGTAGATCGGGAGTATTAACCAACGGGTCCTGGGTTCGATTCTCGGGTGGTAAACCACCTGCAGTTGGGTATGCCTGGCTGATGATGGCCAATAAGCCAGAAATGGTAATTCCTGTCTTCATTGTCTTTGTCAGAAATATTCATTTGTCTATTCTACTACTACCCACTGTGCGGCTACTGGCGGGGTTTGAGAATGAGCCTCAAAGCAGAGCAGAACGGGTTGATTCCGTTAGGATGCAGTGAATGTTCATTAAAGAATACACCTCATATGACTATATAATTCGCAGCACCCACGTTCATCTCTGTGGGACGTTTTTATGCAATGATGGCTTGCTAGTCGACACCCGAAATGTCATGTGTCGTGATTTCATCCGCGTTTTGATTCTTGGCAGGACGTACACTGAGAAACTAGACCCACTATCACCATAACTGTTGGTCGTCCGTGTCCTACCCGAAAGACCAATTACTTTGCGAAGTAGGCGGCAGGACATTGTGCATGCGAACTGTAGGTGCTCGAAGCAATATGACACAAACAGCTGACGCCTTACGTGGTTGTCACGATTTTGCAGGATTTTAAGTCTTGCATAACTTGGCAATAGTTACACGACAGCTGTGTCCTAGAAATAAAGCTTTCTTCGTTCCTCTAGTACGCATAGTTGCGACTGTCTACGTTGATGGATTCAAGTCAGTGTCTAGCAAAATGGACCAATATGCTTCCTCTTGCAGCACTCGTATTTTCTTCTGAACTGCTTCTAGGAAAATGTGTTCATGTTGAAAGGATTTGCTCCAAAATGCAATTATACAAATTCAGCTTTAACAAACCAACATGACCAATTGTCGGAAAAATATATTAACCTCTTTAAAATGCTTGTTTACGTGATTTCCTTAAGTTCAAATTTCACCTTTCACCAGTTCCTTCCAAATAATTTTGTAAGTGGCCAAAAATATTGCCATTTCTGTTAAATAGGAGGGAAAATTTAAATGAATGCCACGCATACTATAAGCAATTAAATGCAAGAGCCTGTGACATAGAATGGTAGTAAAAATGATTCATGAAAGACAGAAAAGGGGCATTTTCTATAAAAGTCTGTAGGTAACATTCGGGAAGAAAGTTATTTGGTCAGCAGCACTTTCACACATACAATGTAGTTTGAAAATAAACGTTTGACCAAAAAGTGTTAAAAGTATCCGATACTGTTATGCTTAACTCATAATCTGCTCTTGTTTATTTGAAGCAGACATTTTGGACAACGTTTCAAAAAGACACCAAAGAACGAGAATTTCATGTCAATTTAAAGAGAGAGAGGTATGCTTTACTGTCAAAGTATGATTTCAAAACTTTCAGCAAAAATGTCCTCCATTCACTGTGAATAAGATTGGGCACACAAACCACAGAACACCGGAAAATCACAAAACAATGGCCGAAGACTGCAGCTATTAAAATCAAGTGGAAATGTCCTTGAATGAGTAACAAACATGAAGATCAATTTGGACTTCCATCAAAACGGTGCAGACGTCGTGCACTGATAAACTCCTTATTGTAGCTCGAATAAACAAAGTTAAAATTTGGTGTATAATAGGCGAGATAAGCCAACTGACATACATATATGAAGAGTCCC
Source organism: Schistocephalus solidus (assembly GCA_017591395.1). Taxonomy (NCBI): domain Eukaryota; kingdom Metazoa; phylum Platyhelminthes; class Cestoda; order Diphyllobothriidea; family Diphyllobothriidae; genus Schistocephalus; species Schistocephalus solidus. The sequence goes on along the minus strand of WEDG01000311.1, from coordinate 19,162 downwards.
ATTCGAATGGACAATAGAAAAAATGGCGACTCGATTTAAAAACCCACTACTTGTTTGGTAATATCCATATTTTCTTATTCAAAAATCATTATATGGAATATTTTGTTAGGGTTTCATCTTCAGTGACGCAGAAATGCTGAAAATTTAACTTGCCCTAAGCAACTCAAACTTCTGCATATGGGGAAGTAATGAAATAAAATCAAAGGAAAGAATTAGATTTAATGTACCTAGACAAGTCAAAAAACTTTCAAACTTCACATATGATTTCCATATAAACCGAGGACAAAATGTCCAGCATAGAAGAACGAATATACAATGACAGCAGAGCTGTCATGTAAATTTCCACTGTGCACTATAAACAGTTCGAAAAATCTCGCATGATTCAACCCACTTCCGGTTATCAGAAACCTTTTGTGATTACTTCTCCAAGTGTTTTGTCATTTAAAATTTTATTTCCATATTTAGAGGAGTTCGGTTATATAACCAACGCAACTGCAAAATTATTTTAATCTGACGCTTAATCAGCATGAATCTATTCAATCCCAATAAGTACTCTCGCTATCAGTTTTGAAGAGAAAACTGACAAATCGAAGAATGTTTGTTTGATTTAAACTTGTACAACATCTTTAGGTTAACTTGAATACAAAAAACAATAGTCTTTTTCTACTCGGTTGCCAACTTTTAAAAAATTCGGTCCACAGATAAATTCGCAGTAATAAGCAATATTTAAGTATTCAAAATGCAGGAAAAACCGAAAAAGAATGGAAGATTTCACGTTGCCGTCCGCCATTATTTTAAAACTTAGAAATATGTTGTTCTAGTGCATTTTAACACCTGCGAAGGTTTTATATTATTAAGCACCTTATATAAGTAGGCATTTAGTGATGTCATCTGTTGGTTGATTCCGGAGTTGGTTCAATGCAGAAAAACCTTAATAAATATTTAGTGTGTATTATGTCATACTTGATTTTGGTTGGAGATAAAATTTTTAGCATTTATGCATCTTGCAAGTGCATATGATAAGCAAAACAGATTTTAATATGCAAGCCAATAATTTGGATAAACGATACATGGCAAGTAAATAAGATACTCCACAGAATTTGATTTGAACATTTGTATTGTATGTATTTTAATCAAAATAACCACATTTTTGGTTGAGCCTCAACCTTTACTTTTACTCTGTTAGTTGATTCTTTTTACAAAGTTTAAAAATAGTATTACAACCGATTCTTAAAATAAAGCACGAAGATACCAAAATAATCATCTCACTTCACTTGTGTTTCAGTGCAAAATAAGCATAACTACAAGTCTATCATTAAGATTTGCGGTTGACAGAACGTAGTTTACAAATAGACAAGGACACATTTACACTGGTGATTAGAGTAAGCAAATGGTTTTCATTGTCATTCGAAAGTTATTTAGTAATAATAACGAGTTTGATATAACTGATACCTTCCAAATTAAACTATAAACCTGTCGAAATTTTAGCATGACACATTTTTTGTGTATCGACCGTTTTTGTATTATGTAATGAACTGAAATCTCAAGAAATACCTATATTTCAAAGTTACACCCATTAACAATTTCACTTATTCGTCTGCCTATTTTTAATTCTCTCCTTGGTGGAGACGCCATTTTGTATAGTACATAAAGCGCTTTTATGATCCTTTGTTCAGACTTAACAGAATATGAAAAGACGTCAGGTGTATTCCTTCGTTTTTTCAGTTAATTTCTCTTACAATCAAATCTAACTCAACATTATTGTCGTGCCTGATTTGAAATTTACATAAATTTATAAATTAATTCCTCAGGAATTCTGTACTTATGCGAACAGCGAGGTAAGTTGTTAATGCTAAAACCCAACGCTGAAACGAATTTGCACCAGGAAGTCATGAAATTAAAATCCTTCGCAAGCAGTTATCTAAAGAAAAGTTTTATCCTCGAAATATGTGTAAACTAAATGGTATGCAAAGTCCAAAAGTCATCAGTTCTGTGCATTACGAGGGATGGCGGTGGTTGTGATTTCATGCATTAAGGCGAAAAATTAGGATAATAATTTCGTCGCTTGTCTCACGCAAAAGTGAGCTGATGACAATTCCACTTAAATGTTCAGTTGTTCGGAAAAGGGACATAACAGTTGCGTGGAAGATTTCCTCGTCCCGTCAAAGTGAACACTTACTAGGTGGCAGATGCAAAGTTCGTGAAAACTTCCCCAGGGCTCAGTTAATTAAGGTTTTTGTTGAGGGATTTACCAGAAAGTAACATGTTATTGTTAGATAGACAAAGATAACAGTAATTTCAAAGTGTACATACTGAAGGCGAGTGAATTGTAAGTAAAGGCCTATTGGAACCTCATTGTAACACAGTGATTTAGATTTTCCAGCAGAAAAATAGCACAGAAAAAGCTTAGTCACCAAATCCAAGGGCTGAATTAATACAAATTTTGCGTTGTTTTGTGAAAGCGTCTTAGCCTATACTTATATCACAGATTTGATATCCTCTTTTAGAACTCATCTTGTTACTAGTACAGTGATCTTGGTACAATGTTACACAGAGCGTGAATCTATGTGAGAAAAGTCTCGACGCACGGAATTTCGTATTTCATGGTTATTTGGACAAAAAATATGATTTAGAATAGGATTAAATGTAGCTTATTGAGTCATGAATAATATCAAGAGTATATTCATGCCTTTTAATCAAGGAAAACTTAGATAAAGTGTAACTAAGGTAAAAAAATAGGACAGGAACTCAAGTTTGCCATATAGATATTAATACGTTTTAGGTATCAGGGACAAGCAGTCTGTTTGGAAATCCAAAAAATAGTAAACAAAATAATTCCCTTTAGCATGAAGAATTGAGGTATACTTTCCCAGGATTAGGCTGACCATACGGTGCCAGATGCTTCAACTTTGAGATATAATTCTAAATATTTGTCACAACGATATCAATAGTCGAAAAAGGCAAAGGCGACGAAATAAACAGAATTTAATGACTTTAATAAATTTCGCGACCTCCTATTTAAACTGCATACGGTTATTGCCTATTAATAATTCAACATCGATGATGAGATCAGTTTCTGAAGAATGTCTTTCTTAAAAACGAGTATCCGGGGAAATTCATCGATAAATATCCCCATCTGAGAGGAGAAAGTCCCACCGAAATATCCATGCCAAGAACGCCGGTGAGCACCTATCTTTCTTTTAAAGGTGAAAGTGTGGTCAAATGTGATAAAACGACGACTTTGATGCACGATGGTAGATGGAAGATGGGCGCTCACAGATCGGTTACCACACTCCCTTGGTCCATAGTGCCTTATGGCTCACTCGGAAGCCTCAAAAGCAGTACTTCAATGACTTGTAATAAAGGCAGAAAGACATTACCGAAACCTCCAAGGTTAACTGAAATGTATAGTTGTGGCTTATTAGCTATCATCAGCCCGCCATATTCAACCCAGGTTTTGCAAAACACAATGATCGAATCCGCGACCTCTTAAAATATCAATGTTCTCTTTATATTTTAGGCACACATGCAAATTAATGTAGTCAACCTCATTCCTCAAATAAACGTGACAAAAATTCCTTGAAATATTACTAATCAGTCTAAAGTTATTCGCATCACTAAACTAATAACGAACGACCTACGGATAAGTTATCATACAAAAAAGTATTCAATATATTATTTATTTGACTAGGAATAACAATTTTTTCAAGAAACTCTATAGTGCCGATAACATGAAAAATTCTTTCAAATCTTAGTTTCTTTAGTTTGTCCCTACAAAAGTGGGCCAATAAAACGCCATAAGCACCTGCCGTAGATATCCTCCAAGAGCCTTTCGCGAGAAATCTATGTCCTTTTTCAGTTCTCATCCAGTTGATTCATTAAAAAAATAAGTTTCCATAAAGTCACATTGGGGTAACTTGGTCAGCGTCTTAGATATTTGAACAGAGTTAATAAAGGCAGTGGAAAGCATTCCAGTTTGAATATATCAAAAGAACTCATAGTTCGTAAAATTAATGTGCGGATTTTGTAAACGCTGAAGGCCATTGAGATTCAGAGTGTCCTTGAAATGTTAGCAATTATTTTATGGTTTTGAGTGTTTCCAACTGACTATCCATAAAGATAAGTTCTGCGATAAGCGTTTATCAAAATCTTCAAAGTATGATACTTTGTGAAGGCATAAGATGAAGTAGTGAGTTCAAGGGAAGTCATTTTTTTGTGCAGATGGCCATTAGAATGTCATTTGAAGACTCATTCCAACTTGGAACTTCCTTTCGAAAGATGAACCTCCAAAGTGAATATCAGCCATGAGTATACTCAATCGATCAAATAACGTTCTCAAATAATCAAAATGTTTAAGCAACGCTTTCATAAGTTCTTCCACTGACAGTTGTCCACGTGCCTTATCTCTTAAAGTCAAAAAGTTGAAAGTTTTTGGCCGGTTTTTTCTTTTTTGAAAAGTACTGGCAGTTGTTCTGCTGCCAACCAAAGAACTCACGTTTCTGTTATTCTAGAGCCATTTTCGTTATCTTATATTTCCGTTGCCCACTGGTAAGCACATAACGGAGATGCCATATGAATGCGAGGAGTTTTCGTAATTGCCAATGCTTTATCCAATCCGCCTCCAACTTACCTACATAAAGAAATTAGACTGCACAAAAGATAGCTTATGATTTGTTAAAAAGTTAAATAATCATTTGATGCTGGGCAATTTCATGATTGTTTCTGTTATACTCGCAAATGGTGGGCTTACATGAGTCCATTTGAACCAAGGACGTGAAATTACAAAAATGTATAACTTTTACTTCTGAAATCGATTAAACGCCTGGTTTTTTATAATTAACTTGCTTGGTTACCGAAAGTATACGAAAGAAATATCACTTTTTAAGTGCAGAAAGTTTATTTTTTGGAAATCTCTTGACCTCAGCTTATCCTAATTTCAGATAAAATAAGTCTAGGTTGACAATTAACGTTGGAATTTGCCCAGGCGTAAGGTGCCTTAGATTGCCACCCAATATTGTAAAGTATATTTGACGCCATATAACTGTGATATCAAACGCTTAATTGGTCTACGAGACGTGGTTACATCCCAAGACATTCCAATCGGTGATTCTGCCTTAGTATTTTTGATATTCTTGCTATTTGAGGGCTATGCTCGGCCTCAGCTTTTTCGGGTGGCTGATAAAATAGTGCAGTATCGGCAGGGCAGGGCAGGAGAGCAATATTTATGATGAAGTAGTGGTTGGGTATCAAGGTACGAACATGCTTGTGCCGTCGTGCCTTTGCGTTCAATTTAGAGCCCTCCCAGTTAGTCGCTTAACAACAAATACGTTCCGTAGCTCGCTAGGTGAGTGCCACTTAATCATTGACCTCTCTGATCAAAAATGACCAAACAACGAGGCCGTGACTCATTAGTAGAGCGTTCGACTCAACGATTAAACATTCCAAGTTCAAATCCCAAATGGTCCACACTTGGGATTGTTTATGACTGGCTGATGATGGCAAAAAATCCAGAAATAGTCATTCCCGTCTCCATTTTCTTTGTCAATAATCCATCACAGAGTATTATCTATTCAATTCAGTTCTTGCATTGTAAACTAAATACCAGAAGACTTCTTATTTCCATCATTATAAGAACCTCGTTGAAATGCAGGTACAAAGCGACTGGTGGTAAGGCCCTCCAGTTTGCAGTTAACTGATAATGCAAAAAGTTTAAAGAGTGGTGAACCCAACCACACTTATCCAATCTGTTCGTATTTTTAAGAACTGAAAGTGAAACTTCCCAATAGCGCAAAACGAGCAGTTCCATGCTTTGCCGAAATCGAATGGCCCCCAAGTTTTAAGCAAGGCATTTCAGCGCCCTTGTGTCACTGTCTGCTGATGGGGGTGCGATGCGACGGCCTTCATCATAATTTTATGAAGTTGATCTGTTTGTTCGTACAGCAGGGCGAAAAATTAAGGACTTTGGTTATTAGCGTTGCGGACTCCTCTAGATGGATGCACAAAATGCAACCATTACACATAAGTGCGTAAACCTTCACTAGCAAAGTGGTGAAATTTTATGTATATCAGGAGGACTCTCCTTTTGGTATTGGATAGCATTTAGTGTCAGATCATCCTTGAAATACCGGAGAATCGTTCACGTTTGTCAGTGGTTTCAGGGGATTAACTATTAATTTACATTTCATTCGATGTGTTTATAAACACCTTCAAACTAAGATATTTTAAAAAAGAATTTACCAAATTAATGAGCTTTTTGATATTTTATCTAATGTTGGTGATCACCTGCATCATATTTGTAGATTTCCCTAAACCTGAAAAATCATTGCCAATAAAGATTAACGTTCCCATAAAACGTCCTTAATTAATATGCCTAAGATAAATTTTAAAAAATTCCTATAATAAGTTACAGTTTTAAGAAGCACTTTGGTTAGATATTTTACAGACGAATATATGCAGAATTTACCTTTTGCAACGGTTAAGTCTAATTTAAAATGTGAACGTTTGACCTTTATTGACTTCCCTGCGTTTTTCCGCAATATTTATTTTATTTAATGCCCCCTTCTAAGGTTAAAACTGCACAACAGAATGGTGGAATTTATACTTAGATTTTGCAAAATCTATATATCATCTGCCCAATACCTTTCTAAGTTCGGATTAGTGAAACATATGTTATACCAAATGTATCTTATAGCATTCATCCAATTAAAAGTAGGTTGTTCTAGGCATCCATCACCACAGTTTCTTGTACGTTTTTTATTAACGGCCCCTATTTTCAGTGTAATAAAACAAAATATCGGTAAGCTAGTTTATTGGTGTTTTGTGGTGAAAAACGTCAGATATTTGCAAAAACTACTTTTTAAAAGTAAATTCGTTGCTTGGGTCCGGAAAGCAACTTGATTCCTTAATTTTGCCTTCACCTGCTTTTAAGGTTCCAGAAGGAATTAATTTGAAACCGTCCTTTCTTATATGAATGTTTTTTTATAGCAAAACGCAAAAAAATATGGATTTTTCTGTGATATGAAATGGCAGAGAAAATGTTTTGGATATCCGGCAACCGCTTTTTTTCGCTCAAATCCTTCATAATCTCCTGCAAAATGTAAGATTGAACATGCAGTGTTTTATATAAAAGGGCGTTGACAGCCTCAAATTCACTGAATACAAAAAAATACATAGCCAAATGTACCCCAAATTGCTCACTAAAAGTTTCATCAGACATTTTAGTGGTGAGTTCATGTACCGTTATCGGTGGGGTTCGACTGAAGGATCACAAGGAGTTGTGCGAGCTTCTAAAATTAAAAAAAAAACATTACAAGTGCTTAGTCAATTCGTCAGGCGTAGTGTCATATGTCTAAAAACGCGGCGTGCTTAAGGTTGCGTTTTCAGACGATGGCAAATTTCGCAGCAACTAGTGTCAATTCTGTCATAAACTTGAGTTAAAATACAGATCCTAGGGTTGTAGGTTTTCCTTGTCATGATATCCTTCAAAGTGGGCCGCCAAATGTATTGGCGTTAGACAGAGAGTCTATCTTAATAAAGTAGTCTAAAGTATCCACTTTTAAACAATAACATACATTGTAACAAAGGTTCACATATGCTTCTGTTCTTGTATCCGGATTGGATTTTAAAGCGTTTGTTGTTAAAAGCAAGCAAATGTACCAAAGTTTGGTTTAAAGAACATGTTAATTTTAGTCCATCAGACCTTTGAATTAGTACAAGAGAGTATTTCTGCATGACTTTTGCGATCATGACTGGAACCTTTTGATCTCTTAAGGCCACTTCAGGTTCATCCCTGAGTACTTAGTTATCCATTTTCTTCGGGTGGTGACCACTATTTATTGACTGCAACCAATTGTTTGCTGAGGGAGAAAATATATAATTGTGAATGCGTCGTTAAGTATGATGCACTAAATTATAGCACCTTGGAGATTTTCATGCACTGTCTCAATTATATTTGGATGAAACATTGAATATATATATATATATATATATATGGAGATGGAACCGACAAAAGACAAGGGAGACCGGAATGGCCATTTCTGGCTTATTAGCCGTCATCAGCCAGTCATCAATCCCAAATTCTAGCACACGGAAGTTCGAACCCCGACCTTTGGTATTTGAGTCAGACGCTCTACCATTTGAGCCACGGGCTCGTTGTTTATCGGTTGTGATCGGGAATATGATGATAGTGTGGGGCTCACCGATCTGCTTAAGGAACATGCATGTTCCGTTGTGCCCTGGATCTCAGACTAGAGCCCACTCGCAGGCGGTCGCATAGCGACGTGTATATGATGGAATGGAACCGACGTTTCCATCGCCAATGTACATCGCTATGCGACCGCCTGCGAGGGCTCTAGTCGAGCTCAGGGCACCAACGGAACATACATGTTCCTTAAGCAGATCGGTGAGCCCCACACTATCATCATATTCCCGATCACAACCGACAAAACAACGAGCCCGTGGCTCAAATGGTAGAGCGTTCGACTCAAATACCAAAGGTCGCGGGTTCGAATCCCAGGTGTGCCACCTGGGATTGGGTATGACTGGCTGATGACGGCTAATAAAGCCAGAAATGGCCATTCCGGTCTCCTTGTCTTTGTCGGTTCCATTCCATCATATGCTACACGTCGCTATGCGACCGCCTGCGAGGGCTCTAGTCTGAGCTCCAGGGCACAACGGAACATGCATGTTCCTTAAGCGAATCGGTGAGGCCCACACTATCATCATATTCCCGATCACAGCCGACAAAACAACGAGCCCGTGGCTCAAATGGTAGAGCGTTCGACTCAAATACCAAAGGTCGCGGGTTCGAATCCCAGGTGTGCCCACGCGGGATTGGGTATGACTGGCTGATGACGGCTAATAAGCCAGAAATAGCCATTCGGTCTCCTGTCTTTGTCGGTTCCATTCATCATATGCTACACGTCGCTATGCGACCGCCTGCGAGGGCTCTAGTCTGAGCTCCAGGGCGCAACGGGAACATGCATGTTCCTTAAGCAGAATCGGTGAGCCCCACACTATCATATATATATATATATATATATATATATATATATATATATATATATATATATATATATATATATTGACAACTAGCTCCTAGTATGTAGTTGAAAGGCTCCAGGTTAACCAACCTACGGCTTTTCTTCACTGACACAAGCCACATACATGGTATCGGACCAGCATGCTGTAACACGTGGTAATTATTTTACCTTATTTGGCTTATGGAAGAGTTTATAGGTATATTACAGCCCGGGTGAAGTAGAATCTAATTCGATTAGTGATGGAGGCAATCCTTACCGTACGCCGTTGTCGATACTTGCTTTGAAGATTAAGCGACCATTCGGCCCGCCGTCACCCAGATTTTTGATCGGCTGCAACCTCCCCACATAGCCAGTAATTTTGCCCAGACCAAATCTCAACACAGAATGTGGAGGCGGAAGATCATTGTGCTTGTAAATTGACTGTGCACCAGACAATCAAGAGTCACGTAGCTCACGCGATTGTCATGGCTCTGGCGAGAATTTCGGCCTCGTCAAACTTAGATGTGTGAGCGGGTCCGGTCGAATGTGCCGCGATTAGGGAGTTTGCGTCCTTCCTTCTCACCGCTGCTGCGTGCGGAGAAGTCACCCAGTCTCTCCAACGTAGTTACTTTGTCTGAAACTACACCAGACCTGGGATACGACTCCAGACGTTTCCTACCTTGGCACTGGGTCTTTCAGCCGCATCATCTGGCGCTTGAAGTTTACCTCCAGTCTGTGGGGTGTAGGGGTACTAGTTATGGGTAGCACCACACAGATAGCATTTGGTCGCTCCATTTATCTCGTACTGTTGGTGAATGCTCCCGTGGCCACATCTTATTGGTACTAAACAATAACCGGTGGCTCCTCCTAGCTGTACTCGTCCCAGCGGCCACACCCCAGGCAACCGTCACGACCGGTGGGCTAAACCAGGTAAGGGTCTTAGGTATTCGGTGTAACTCCACTCCCGGTATGCCTGACTCCCGAACTTCCTACATCCCCACTCAAAACGTCCTACGGTTGGGGGCGACAGCAGCCCCGTAGGTGGCCCAGGCTAACTCGGGTCGACTTCCCACTAAAAAAACGCGACCTAAAGTGGAGTTTTGCAGCCACCTGAGATGTCCAAGCAGCCCTATTTAGGGACAGCACGCTGGCCTCTTTGCGGATGGAGGGGCTAGAAAAGGTGCATAAAATAATGCTGGGTCTCACGTATTCTGCAGCCGACAGCGGCTCACAGCTCGTAAAATACGCGATCGTAAAATTCAAACAAATAACAATACACCCTCCCCACCCCCCGCGCCATACCCTCCGGGCTGCTTGGGTGAGTCCGCTCACACTAGAAGCCTGGAATGTTTCGCTCTCTTTTAGACAATTCGAGAAGCGACCGGCCGGAACGGAGGATGGCACTAGTCGCTCAGGAACCGGCATGGTACAAGGAGGATGTTGCTGCTCTGCGCAGGACCCGATTCCCTGAACAGTGTGTGCTGGACGAAGTGGGTGCCGACTACACCTTCTTTTGGAGCAGCTGGCCAAAAGCAGAGTGATACGACGCTGGTGCCGCCTTTGCCATCCGGAACGACATCGTGGGACATCTGACCTGTCTGCCACAAGGTATCAATTATCACCTAATTAGCCTCCACCTGCCTCTTCAGAAAGACAAGTTTGCCACCATCATCAGCGCCTACCCTCCCCAATGGTGAGCGAAGGACAAATTATACGAAGACCTGCACGCCCTCCTAGCAGACAAAATAATTTTCCTTGGAGACTTCAACGCCCACATCGAGACAGACCACGCTGCCTGCCATGGAGTGCTCGGTACCCACGTTCTCGGTAGTTGTAATGATAACCGCCTCCTTCTTCTGCGAACCTGTGCGGAACACCGTCTCCTGCTGACCAACACCTTCTTCCACCTTCCGAAGCGGTAGAATGCCACGTGGATGCACCATCGGTTGCGGCACTGGCATCTGCTGGACTATGTTCTCGTCCGGAGGCGAGATCGACAGGACGTGCTGGTGACCAAGGCGATCCGCTATGACGATGGTTAGACAGATCACCGCCTCGTCATCTCCCAGATGAGGCTCCGACTGCAACCCCGACGAAGGCCCCAAGGTAAGAGGCCGCCATGTAAGTTAAATACTCTTTTATTAAATTTGCCTGCTCACTGTTTTGAATTCAGCAACCAAATATCCGAGAAACTGGAGGACGTGCATGCTCCAGATGATAAAGCAACCATGGAGACACGATGGTGTCAACTGCGAAATGCCATCCAGTCCACCGCCCTCAATGTCCTCGGACATGCACACAGTCAACACCAGGACTGGTTTGACGGCAATGACGCTGACTTCAGCAACCTACTAGTGGAGAAGCATGGACTACACAAAGCCTACATGGACCTTCAGACTGATGCCACCAAAGCAGCCTTCTTCAGATGCCGCCGCCTTGTACGGCAACGGCTGCGGTAGATGCAGGACGCCTGGAAGGTCCGAAAGGCTGAGGAAATCCAGGGATATGCGGACCGGAATGAAATGAAAAACTTTTTCAAAACCATCAAGGCCATCTACGGCCCGTGTATCAAGGGGTCCGCACCACTGCTCAGCTCTGATGGCACGACACTGCTGACAGAGAAATCGCAAATTCTGAAGCGCTGGGCCAAGCACTTCAGAAGTGTCCTAAATTGCTCATCAGCCATCTCCGATGCTGCCATTGACCGGCTCCCGCAAGTGGACACGAACAATGACCTACATCTGCCGCCTTCCTTACTAGAAACCATCCAGGCCGTGCAGCAGATTTCCAGCGGTAAATCACCGGGATCCGACGCAATCCCACCGGAAGTCTACAAGCACGGTGGGCTCCGGCTGATTGCAGAACTCACAACTCTCTTTCAGGAGATGCGGCGCAAAGGACAAGTTCCTCAGGAGTTCAAAGACGCGACCATCGTCCATCTCTACAAACGGAAGGGTAACCGGCAACTCTGTGATAATCACAGAGGCATCTCGTTGCTCAACATCGCCGGGAAGATCTTCGTCCGTATCCTTACTCAATCGTTTTAACGGTCACCTAGAGCAGGGCCTGCTCCCGGAAAGCCAATGGGGCTTCCACCGACACCGCGGAACAACCGATATGATCTTTGCCGCCGGCCAGCTACAAGAGAAGTGTCAGGAGATGCGAACTCACCTATACACTACCTTCGTGGATCTAACGAAAGCCTTTATAGCGGTGAATTGTGATGGACTGTGGAAAGTCATGCAGACATTTGGTTGTCCTGAGCGGTTCCCGCACATGGTGCATCAGATTCATGACAGGATGACTGCGCGCGTCACTGACAACGGGACGGTATCCGAAGCATTCGCATTGACCAACGGAGTAAAGCAGGGCTGCGTACTGGCCCCCACCCTCTTCAGTCTCTTGTTCTCTGCTATGCTGATGGACACCTACGGTGATGATCAGCCTGGTATTCGCATCACCCGCAGAACTGACGGGCACCTTCACAAGTGTCAGCGTATGCAGGCCGCAACGCGCGTGTCTAAGACTACAGTCTATGACTTGCTCTTCACGGACGACTGTGCCCTTAACACAATGACGGAGGAAGACATGGAAAGGAGCATGGAACTCTTCGCCACAGGCTGCGCCAATTTTGAATAAACCATCAGTACAGCCAAAACGGTTGTCATGCCCCAGCCGCCCCCAAGCGCGGAATAGAATGCTCCCCGAATCAATGTCCACGGCGCTCAACTCAAAAATGTGGAAACCTTCGCTTATCTAGGAAGCACGCTGTCATGCAACATGAGAATCGATGACGAGATTGCCTGACGGATCTCCATAGCTAGTCAGGCCTTCGGCCGGCTCCAGGCCTCCGTGTGGAATCGCTACGGTATTCACCTGAACATCACAATGAAGATGTCCAAGGCCGTAGTCTTGACGATACTCCTTTATGGAGCGGAAACCTGGACCATCTACTCAAACCAAGCCAAGAAGCTGAATCACTTCCATCTCAATTGCCTCAGCAGAATACTGAAGCTGAAATGGCAAGACAGGATCCCGGACACGAAAGTGCTGGAGCGGACCGGAATCATCAGCATCCACGCCATGCTGAGGCAAGTGCAACTGCGGTGGAGCGGCCAACTGGTGAGAATGAACGACAAGCGACTTTTCTAGGGAGATGTTGCTACGGGTGCTCGCCGACAGGGAGGTCAAAAACGACGCTGCAAGGAGACTTTGAAGAAATCTCTTAAGCAACTGCAAACCAACCCGGCAACCTGGGAGGATCTCACCCAGGATAGACCGGCATGGAGAAGATCAGTGAAGACTGGTGCAGCAATCTATGAGGCCAACCGGATCACCACTTCCAAGACCAAAGTGGCGGCTGGCAAGTCACAAGCACCGCAGATCAACACTGCCAATGCCCAAGCCTTGCAAACGTGCCCACGCTGTCAACGCACATTCCACGCGCGAATCGGCCTGGTCGGATATCTTCAAACTCGATGCAAAAACAATCCTGCAACATCAACCTCTTCCACACCTTCCTCGGGTCCCACAATGACAACCACTGAAACCACTGATAACAGCTTAATCGATGCCCAGCCGCCCACGGTCACTGACACCATCCTCCCTCCTCCACCCCTGCCCGACTCCCACCATCTCAGTAGCCGCATCCCAACTATCTGCCACCTGTTACCTCCACCCAGTACCAGTGATGGGGATTCAGTACAAACCTGTAGTCATTGCGATCGCACTTTCACCTCACACATCGGCCTGACCGGTAACCTGCGAATCTATCGCACAGAGACTGGCGAACTAGTGCCTGGAGTGCCATCATACAGCAGAGACCGCCACCTCCAATGCCCTCACTGCCCACTCGCATTTACTCATCGCATGTGCGTGCTCGGTCACATGCGCATCCACGAAAGCGGAATCCACCGCGATGCCAGCACCTATTGCGCACCCATCAACACTTCCCATGTTCCTCCCATGAGCTCAAATACCAGAACTCGCAGCAGAGCCCCCGAAGACTCAGCACCTCCCGACCTACCTTATCCTCATTGCCACCGCGCATAACGCATCGGTCTATTCGGTCACTTTTGAATACATCGCACAGAGACTGGCGAATCAGTCGCAGGAGCACCAAGATACACACGCCACCACCGACTCGACTGTCCGTACTGCCCACGCACATTCACACACCGCATGGGCCTAGTAGGAAACATGCGTCTTCATGTAAACATGCGGTAGAACACCGCCACAAAAAAACATGCTCTCAGTCTGCGTAGCTGATTAAAATTCAAGCACGATCCTCGGCTCCTTCTCCATGTGGTTCCTCTGATACATATGTGATCTGAGCTTAAGGCTAACACGGGGGAATAAGCGCCATGGGTTGGAAGGTTGCCAAATAAAAATTACACTCAAACCTCGCAGTCAGTCCAATGTGGGTTGTTTGGAGTGAGTGACTGATGGTCTGAGAGTCAGCTGCAATAGCTCCTTCTTACCATGACCTCTGGCTATGTCACACCTGTGAGACGTGAGCCGTTCAACCCCTGTTGTGTGAAATCCTGTTGCATGTATTTGGGGGCCAGGACGTGTACGTAGTACACGTAGCCGAGGTCATTAGCAGCTGCGCCCACTTCCGCATCAGACAATTGACCGGCTCGGACAATGGTCTGATTGTGGAGGTGCGGGAGAGAGTGAGGTCGACGGCTCAGCACATTTTTCTCACTATAAACAATCTGAGGCGCTTAAAACCATCACGGTGGGCTTAAAGCCGTAGCTTGGAAGGTTGACAACTGACGGGATAACTCGGACTGTGTGGTTAGCCCAATGTGTGTTTTGCGTGGAGTGGCTGACTGGCGGACTAAGAATCAGGCTGCAATGGCTCCTACTTAATATGGCCCTTATGGCACTCCCAGTCCGTGGGATCCGAGCCAGGTGTGGTGGCATGCCCAGGGGCGGCTCCGGCCGCGCCAGTCACCTACGCCGCACCCACCTCCGGACTTTTTGACTATGTCATGACACCAGGCTCACTTGGGGAGGGGTAAAGAGTGCGGTAGCTGCAGCGCAAGGCTAATATCACTTAAAACGTATCCATCGAGTAATTCACCGTCTCTCGCACCACCCTTCTGTGAAGCATACGGTTTGACATCATCGAACTACAAAGGTCAAACTGTCATGTGTTTCGATGTGTGCATGTATGCTCCTAAACATGCTGCATAGTAGGAAGTGGACCAACGCAGGGGGCTTATCGAGGGTATGGCAGGCCTTATTTGTATTTGGGATGAGTTCCGCACAACAAATGCCGAAAATGGGGGATTGCCCGTGCCAAACATGGTCACGCGTGGGTGCCGGCTCATGCCAGACCACCCATATATGGTGAGATTGTATTAACGTGCGGAAGCTGCAGCGCAAGGCTACTATCATTCAAAACTTATCGACGCGCAAGTCACCGTCCTTGCTAACCATTATGTGGATCATATGGCGGACATCCTCGGAATACCACGGTCAAAATGACGTGTGTGTGTGTTTCTTAGTTTCCCTACTGTATGTCTTCAAAAAAGCCCCAACCGGCATGTTTCAGACTGCAGGGTACCGCTGGATATAAACTCACATTAATTAAATTATATAAAAAGGATAGCAAAGAACAAGACCATATTAGTGAGAAGCAATGAACACAGTCTCGACAGATATTGCGCTGACAAAAACGAACAGGCGAGTTCGAGAAAGGAGAAGGAGAAGATACCATCGCCGGAACAAGATGTATATTGGCCTGACCTTTCGGATTCTCACTTGAACCCATAATCAGAGACAGAAGCAGATAAGCATGATAGATGCACAAGGTATGCAGTATTTATATTACGTATTGGTCACGTGATCACAGTCGTCTTACAATTAACAGCTTCAAGGAAGCAGTTCCGAAGAGGAAGATGCGATTGCTGGAGTAAGATGTTTATTGACATGACGTTGTGGATTCACACTCGAACCGATTATCAGATACATTCATCGAAAAGGCAAATAGAAATACAAGGAGCACAGTATTTACAAGACGTTGTTTCTAGGCAAGCGCATAGCTACAATAATTAGTGGCACTCGAGTTTATGGGTCATAGCTTGTCGGCCAGTGCCCGAGTCGTAAACCGACATGAATTCACCACCGGTGGTTATTGTTTGCGTGGGGCCAGAGTTTAATCAGGAAATGCCCACCTTCTTACCCAAAGCGCACTGGACATCAGCTTCTAGGAACGGAGGCGAGCTATAGTTTGGCTGTGTCCATAAATGACCTGAGAAATAGTCATGGCATCCACTGATGAACGCTCGCCGATCGTTAACGGAAATCTCTCGTCCCGCGCTGCCTTCGGGGATCATTATCAAGCTCCGCCAGCATCCGCATATTGACTATTCGTAGAATTGGCAGATTAACAATGTCGACAAAGACAAGGGAGACTGTAATGACAATTTCTGCATCATTACCATCAGCAGCTATCGATACACAATGCCAGGTGATGTCATACCGGAGGTCCGTGACCTGTTGATCAGAAGTCAAATGTTCTAACGATTGAGCTACGGGCTGGTTGTCCTTCCGGTTTAGATCAGGAATATTGACATTCGTTGAATGAACTTACTGGTTCTATTCATGCATATTAAAACAGTAGAACTTAATAAGTTCAATATTTATTTGGTAATTTGACTATCGATGGCCATCAACTTTGGAAATTTATATCCGACGTGGACGATGAGTCGAGGCTTTAAGCCATTGTTATTACAATGTCCTCGATGAAGCCTAACCAAGTTTGTTCTCCTCTTATTCGTAACCGAATCATTGGGGCAGTTAACCTTTCCCTAACTGAGCTGGTGAGATTTTCAGTGAAGCCATAATATGACAAGAGAAATAATTGTCCAAAGATGGCAAAACTTGAGCTAATAGTACGTATACGTGCCAAGAATGTTGCACTAGACAGGAGTTGACGTTGATTCATGGAGCTGTGCGGCTATTTGCACTGTCCAAATGCATGTCTTACACATATCTAACAACTGTGTGGTTATCTCTTTGTCTCGCACAAACCTGGTGGAAAGGAAAACTGAAATAAGAACCTATACCACCGTAGGATAGTAATCCACATAAATCTGAAGCATGTCTCGTGAGAGGCTTTCAGCCTCATTGTCCTGTTAAGAGACGAAAAATAAAGATCCACTTTCTTCTTTCCGCATCGCTGTCGTTGCTTTAAAATGCAAACTCGTCTTACGACGCTTTGCAATGGAGGTACAGCAGAAGCGCTTTAATAGAGCTTTTGGTTTACCATGTTTTGGCTATAGCCAATTAGCATTGGTGCCTTCAAGGTCGCACTTTAGTATACGCGTTGGTTTTATGTAAGGGTTTCTTCGAATATATGGTAAATTCCCGAGAAACTTCGTGGAATTTCACAGTGTTCTGACAGCTAATTCATTGTCGTTGTTGCGTTGAAAATCTGTATAAACTGAAGCCACCGATTTTATGTAATGCTCATCAAAATTTGGAAATAACTTTTCGATTAGGAAAGATGACCTAAGTGCGGTTGTTACATCAATCACTGAGGCCCATTCACATGATAGTTTGGATACGCCAGGATACCAACTTTTGAATTCAGTTTTTTTGGGCTAGCAACAAAAGCCCGCTAGCTAGGATTTCAGCTTTTGAATGCATTTATTTTTGGCACCAGGTATATTGGCCACTCGCGTCCTCCACACGTAAATAAGTATTTTCCCGAAAAAAATCGCAGCAACCATATGAAGGCGGTAGGTCATTGCGCTTGTTAACTGACTGTGTCCGAAGAGACATGGCTCACTTGGTTGGCACAAGCCGCAGTCTGAGTGCTAGCGTTACTTCTCCTCGCTTTTCCTGCATGAGTGGTCATTTGCATTCAAATTAATCTCCTAGTTACTCCAACGTAGCTGCTTTGTCCAAAACTGCATCAGATCTGGTAAACGACTCTAGACGTTTCCTACTGTGGCACTAGGTCTCTGGCCCATGAACCTGCACCTGATAATTACTTCCAGTTTTTGTGAAACGCAAACTCCGAGATGTTCTTTACGTACGGAAGCGTTCGTTAAACGTTTTGGCCGGTTAAAGTTTGCTTTTTATCGTGTTGACGCATGCACTAGCTGTAGAAGTTGCACAGGTAACCCTTCCATCTGCACTATGGTTGAACGTATTTTAACTCAACAACTCAGCCTTCCATTTTACTGCAATGATTTTCGGCACGCAAAAATATCACCTTTATGCAACCACATTTGTGGTTGATTGAGTGATTGTTTTCGAAGCTCAGCACTCGTGTCTTCTTACTCGGTTTCCTAGACACTTTAGTTTTTAGGCTTCCACCTTCTTTGCAGCAAACGAGGACATGAAAGATGACCACTTGGTTGCTATCGTTCTCCTTCAGTGCGAATTGTATGTCCGGGAAGGGAGCGATGAGATGTTCATTGAATTGGAACCCCTGATCTCGTTCGATGACGACGACGTCATTCCTCCACTTACCCTGCCTAGTATTTCGGTCCGTAATGGTGGAAGACCAGCGAATACAGTCGTATTTAGGATTGTTTAAACTATGAGTCCCGATACCGGCGTACCATTTGCTCTGACTATCACTTGCGTGTACGATCTTACATAGTGTGTTATCTGCAGTGCAAGTCTACTATGACTTAAAATTAACCCACGTTCAAGTCACCGTCCCTGCACGCTCAGGCTGTGGAGCACACAGTGGACCTCATCGGAACCGATGAGCAAACTGGTAGATGCTCATACGCTCAGTTAACGCACAGTTTAACAATAAATCCTTTGTGCAATTTTGTGCCTGATATATAATGCTGACGCAAATTAAGTTCTATTGAGAGGGCTACATCAAAAGTGAGATAGTTTATACACTTATGCTATATAATGTTCTCACGTAGGCACGGGTTAAGTGAACCCATAACCAGACAGAAGATCTTTTTTCGGACTTATTAGTTACCAGGTACCAGAAACTGGTTCTTTCTTTCTCGCCAAGCACCATACGCATGGTTTGGTCGTTTTTTGCTGCCAATTGGTTCTCCTTAATAATGCCTTACCACCATCTCGAGCAGCTCGTTGACATACACACATGGTTTTGTGTATGGCCTATACAGACACCTGAACGAATCACTGTTATT